>PVKN010023577.1:0-14745 GCA_004027915.1 Capromys pilorides
TGGGAAATGGTAGCCCATGTCACTGGCAAACAGGAGAACTACATCTGTGGTGTTATGGTTAGAAGATGGTAAGAATGTCCCACGGTGGCTAGCCATTCCTATTTGCCTAAGACTAAAGCATTTTCCAAGACACAGGGTTTTCCATGTTAAACAAAGCAATCACCTTGGCTGTGTGAGCTTCCATGAGACTTTACAGAGATACAGAACAGGACTGCTGAACTCAGGTGGAGCCTGGCTGATGGAGGAGCCATAGGAGGAGGGCACAGGTGCCAACCACACCCCTCGAAAGGAACACCTCGAGGTTCAGGTGGCTTCTTGAATCTGCTTCATGCCAATGTGTACTGACAGTAGTAAACTCAGAAGCAGAACGAGGAACCTGTGAGAATTTTTAGCCGCTCCACCAGCACCACCAAAAAGGAAAACGAAGAGCAAGTTATCCTCACGTGCCATAAAAAATAGTCTGTCTTTTCTTGAAAATAGGAGCTCCCTCTGTAATGGACAGGCTGCCACCTAGTGGCCACGAGCAGGGAATGTAGGAATGCGTAGGAAACCGCGGAGAAGGAAATCACAGCCTGCCAGGGTGAGGCAGTGAGTTAAGTGTTTGGGCAGCCAAGACCCTAATTATATTACCAAGGGTACAGCTTTGCTCCATGACTTGATTAATAAGTATGCTTAGCACTTTGCAGAGGCGCTAGTACAGTACTCTCAACAAACCTGAGTTTGAGACGTTGCTGTTATGTATAAATTCACCCAGTAACTCACGGGCTTTTTCATACCCCTGTTGTTGTGCCCATTCTGGAGCAGAAGAAAGAAAGAAAGAAAGAAAGAAAGAAAGAAAGAAAGAAAGAAAGAAAGAAAGAAAGAAAGAAAGAAAGAAAGAAAGAAAGAAAGAAAGAAAGAAAGAAAGAAAGAAAGAAAGAAAGAAAGAAAGAATGGATCACACACACACAACAGAAAGTAGTGCGCACAAGTGGTTTTCAAAGTGACCGTGACAGCCTTGCAGTAATAAGTAGCCAGCAGCCCCCCTGCAGCTCCACCTGGCTATTGCAAGGCCCAGGAAGGCGTCCTCCGCTGTGCCCCTGGGCAGCTGGCTCACTCTCTCCACCCCTAGCTCCATGATGATCAGCGGACATCACCATTAAAAGATGGAGCCAGCGAGAGTATAGACAGGAAGATGCCAGGTCACTTAACTGAATTTGGAAATTCAGAGAGGGGAGCTGTTTCTCACTTAGGAGATGCAGACAATAACCAGCTCCCTCCGCCGAGAGAAGAATGCATCTGAGGAGTCTGGCATCAGGCGGCAAGAAAGCCAGTCCCGGCACAGCACTCTTACCCTACATGCTCGCCCCACCGGCCTTTCCAACTCGCCAAAGATTTGCTTATTCCCTTCTCCCCTGGGACTTTTGTAAACGTTCTGCAACTATTATTTTTCATTTTCTGGTACTCAGTTTCAAAGACAAATAGTATTCTGGTTTGTTGCAAGTGCATCTTATAATATCTGCCCTTATGAGTTGTATTATTTTTTCTATCAATGTCTCTATTTCTTTGCTTTTGTTTCTTGGCCTCTGTTTAATAAGGATAATGTCCGAATGTAGCTCTAATCTGAAGCTCAAATTTGGAAATCTTGCTTCATTTGGAAAGGGAAAACCTTATGATTCCTCTGCTCATATGACACACATCAAATAGTTTTACTCCTTCTAATATGTAAATAATTATAGCAATTGATTTATACCATCTACCCCATGCACAGCCACTTCATAATTTTCACCATACTCCCAGGAGCTAGGTTCCCCTGCTTTGCAGGTGGGAAACTGAGGCAAGTAAGAGTTGCAAACGCTCTCTCAGGGACCACAGCTGAGCAGCGGTAGGCTGGGGAATGGCCTGCTTTCTTTGCACTTCTTTACTCCCCTGCATCATCTCCCCCAAAGGATGTTGGAGACCCTGAAAGGAGACAGCAAAGTTCCAATTAAGATCTGTGAGATTCCTGATGAAGAAGATATTTTCGCCCATCTTACAAGACTTAGGTGAAGATGACGATAGCACTAGCCCACTGTTGATTTATGGGAAAAGATAAAGAGGCACCAGACAGGGAAATCCCTGGCTTTAAGGTTACCTGGGGATAAGACTCACAGGCCTCTGCAGATAGGGGCATTTTATTGAACAGAAAGTGAATCCCTAAATTCTCTAGAGCCAGCAGATAGCAGGAAACCTAACTTGGCCTTTTGACAGTTAAATCCATTTCAGATACAAATAGAAGCATGGCTCAAGATAGGCCAGCCATTCACCCGAGTCACCAGGACAGCAGTGTGACTAGTTTGGGCTTGTCTGTTTTGATTGTTCGGTGGCTTAGATAGCATGACTTAAAATGCATGAATATCTGTCCTCAAAAGAAAATAAAACTATGGGAAGCAAAACCTAATCCTCCTCAATTTTTGTGTAAAATTTATAGTGGCACCTATTGTTTGAAATAAAATTTCAATAATCCTGGGTACCATTATGCAGACCCAAAAGTTGGTGCAGAATTATAAAGCAGTGCATGATACACTGAGGATAATGACTGGGATGAAGATGTAAAAGGCAGTGGGGCACAAAATAAGGAGATTATGCACCCGAGTTCTCTCAGTCCACTACCTGCCATCACTTTGTGCGGTTTTCTGAGAATGTCCTAACCATCCTTTGAAGCTCCAGTGAGCTGCAACTTGAGCTCGGAGATGAAGCTGCACCTCAGAGCCAGCCCTGTTCAAGCCTCAATTATCTCCATTGATGCAAAGTCTGAAAGGACTGAGCTCATGAGTCAGAGGCACAAGCCTTCATAGTGCTTCTCTGAGCACTGGAGACAGACTTGTTTCTCTTTCTTTCTCTTTCTCTTTTTCTTTTTATGTATTTAGTACAAGGCCTACAGGATCTACAGGGTCTCACTACACAGGTCAGACTCCTGTTTTCAGCCTCCCAAGGGCTGGAATTACAGGCTTGCTCCACCACGCCCAGTCTCAGTTGCTGTCTGAGGGCCCCAGTGGTGGGGTCCTCACTACACACTGGCGCTCAAACCCCGGCAGCTGTGCTCTGCCTAAGCAGGCACTTTAGTCTCCTGAGCTATTTGGCTGGTCCTCCAGACTTGTTTCTTATAATGTAAATTCATTATTCTACCTGACGCACAAAAACTATATGTACTCGTTTTTTATGGTGAAAACAAATTCCTTTCTTCTAGTCTTTTTAAATATAAAGTGCATTATTGTTATCTATCATCATCCTAAAATCTCCAATCTATACACTAAGTATTCGTAGAATGCAACAAAAAACGACTTACTAGAAAAATGAAATAAAGGTATATACATTAGAAGCTCAAATCCTTAATTATTCAATTAAATAAGCATCAATTTACATTTCAAAAAATATGGTCAAAATGCACATAAGTAGTAAAAGGAAAAGAATTATAAAATTATGCATGTGGGCCATAGAAAAGATTTGTTTATGATGGATGTACAGAGGTGTGGCGATCTGAAATTCTGGTCTAAGTTTCTGAGTAGTTACTCTTAGCTTCTATGTTGATGACATCAGGGACCAGTAACTGACATGTCATGGACTGGAGAGACCATGTCAAAGTGGTGGGGACTCGGCCCCAGCATCTGCCTCCACTGCCCTGAAATATACAGGGCCCTAGAAGCTTCTTGGGAAACCAGATCTCTTTGATACAATAAGCCAGGCCTCTAAAAATAACACATCTGACAGTGATTCAAACCATTTACCAGAGGGATATGAAAGCAGATGATGTATTTTAGAATTCAGGCAATGAGTTATTGATCGAGGGGAAATTAAGGCTTAACGTTATTATAGTAAAGGGGAGGCGAGGTGCAACATGCATGCCTAGGGTCCTAGGGAACCTCTTCAATGTGATCTACAGTAATTAGAGCCAGAGATATTGGGGAGATCAGCGTCTGCACTTGGCTGCTCTTGGCTCCTCGGCTGATGATTTATTTTATTTTGTTTTATTTTATCTTATTGTAACAAGTGTAATAGAGGGGTCTATGTGGAACAGCTACCATATGCATTGGCACCGTTGGTTATGAGAAGGAATTATCTCCCTGCTTCTCCACCATCCCCAGACCTTAGCATGGTGCCAGAAATTAGGATCTTCACCTTTCCATTGAGATCCGATCACTGCCCTCTTGAACTTCTCTGTTTACAGAAATCCAAACTGTTACACAGTCAAATGCCTTTGGGTCTATATTGCTGTCTCAGTTACTTTTCACTTGTTGCTGGGACAAAATGCCTGACACTCAAAATTAAGGAAGAAAAGGTTTCTTTAGCTTACAGTTTGTGGAGGTTTCAGTCCATACTACGCTGGCCCCAAGGCAGAGCAGCACAGGGCAGAGGGCAACAGTTCATGGTGGCAGAAAACAGCAAAACAGCAAGAGCCAAAGGGGAGGAGCAGCAGCAGCTGCTGCGGTGGTGGCAAAGCTCTCTCCCTGCCTTATATTGCATTCTAGTTATTGGCAGATGTAGCACTCATACCCATAATCCCAGCAGGACTCATACCCATAATCCCAGCAGCACTTATACCCATAATCCCAGCAGCACTCACACCCATAATCCCAGCTGCACTCACACCCATAATCCCAGCTGCACTTGCACCCATAATTCCAGCACTGGATCACAATGTAGAATCTCATCCCAGTGACTACATGAGGCTTCAGAGGGACACCTAGAGACAAATCATGACAATTGCAATATGGACCAAGTGCCTATTAACAAGTAAACCAGTGTATAGTTGAGATCACATGGATATTGACAAACATTAGCCGTACTGCTCAGTTGTGGCATCAGTAGTACTCACATCAAAGCAAAAGCACACACTGAGACAGTTTCCAAACAGTGCCCTGCACACAACTGTAGAAAATCCTTCTTAACACTGTTTTTCTTACTTAAAACATCTTTTTATGAAAAATGTAATTTAGCAAAATGAAGAAATCTTTCTAAGTCAGTACCTATATAGAACCAAATTGCTCTTTTCCTTAGCTTCCCAGTATCTCACAGTATAGGTGAACCCAAATGGATGTAACCATTACTTTTGAGGGACATTTCGCTATGGCATCCATTTTTTTATTTAACCTGGAGGACATTCTGCATGTCAGTAAGAATTCTTCTGCTCTAATGCTGTGAATGGTGACATAGTTGCCCATTTTACAGACAAAATGCTTCCTTTCACCTGTACCACATGAGAAATTGTTTCTCTAATCAGTAGTGTGACTATACTTCCTCACAAACATACACTTCTATCTGTTATTATAATTATTTCTTTAAAGTAAATCCATAGGCTTGTAAAGCTGGATCAAAGCCCATAGAAAATTGTAGGGTGTTCTTACAACTCTGCCCACTACCCAACTTGAAAAATAGTGTGGGAAGGAGAAGGAGCTTTGGCTTGGGGACGGTAGGCCTTGCTCCTGCCCCACCTTGTTCTGGTGCTCCCTGCACTGGTGACCTTTACCAAGGACAGCCACTGTCTGATCCTCAATTCCTTGATGTCATATTGGGATGCAAGTAAAGCCATCCACTTGCAAGGACTGTTTAGAGGCCAAATAAAACCCATTTCAAGCCCACAACACTGTACCTGGCTAAGAAATGGCCTTCCCCTCAGTTATTTTGGAATGTGTATGAGGATTTGATTCATTTAACTATCTGCCATCTCCATCAACTTTTACACAAGTCTCAAAAGCTGGGCACTGCTCCATAGCACATTTTAGGCAGAGAGGAGAGGATGCAGGGATTGGAATCTCAGAGGCACGCGGCATTGGTGTAGTGCTTCTGCGCTAGCCCTGTGAACAAAGCCTCCAGGAACAAATGGTTCTTAGGTGAAAAGCACAGGGGATTTGAGTCTTCTTAGGGTTATGTCTGCTTCCCTAAGAAGAGAGAGGCTCACAGCTGTGCTTTTGCTTCTTGGTGAAAGGAATGACATTCTCCAGTTCTGAAATCCCAGGAGCTTGGAATTCCTTTTGTGCTCTGCTCCCGCCCACCCAAGGGATCTATGTGAAGGAACCACAGAAGAGCTGGGCGTGGGGATTGACAGTGACCAACGCGAAAGCTGTGCTGCCTCCCATTTTGGTTAAAAGCTACCAACGTTAACATTGAGAAAGCCTCCACCGTGGGCGAGTGGTGCGCAGGGAGCTCTGTGTGGGAGCTGAGGCCCCCCAGTCCACTCTTGCTCTTGCAGCAGGCCCATTTGTATGTTTGGATTTTCCAGAAGGGATAAATCACACAAACAGAGCACCTTGGGAATCCTTCAGGGAGTCCTGCTCCACCCAGCCCCCTCTGGTGAAACACATGCCCCATTCTGCGGGCCAAGCAGGGCTGCGCACACACTGCTGCTGTTTGAAAGGCTTTCTCTGGAAAACTCATTCTTGAAGAGAACTTTCTTTGTGCCACAATTCAGCCTTTTAGACTAAACAGTCAAAGAGAAACTAGGGAAGTGGAGAAAAAAAAAAAAAAAAGAGTTCCTAAGTAGAGAAAGGAAGGGGTCACTGGGGTTTGATGTCCTCAGCCACTCCAATTCTTATGCTCCATGTGGACAGTGCTACCCAAGCCAAGAAAGATATTGGTAAACACATTCTCTTCTTCACTCTGTTCTGTTTCTTCTTTGCTTCCTCACTGCCTATGTGGTGCTGTGAGCCCTTCTGGCCCCCAAACACTCATCTTATCCTCTTTGGGCTCCAGTGCAGCCCTGCAGTATTTGGCTTGAAAGCAGCATTGGTTTGAAGTCAATGCTTTGAAGGTTGTTCTTGCTTTAAGGACAAACCCAGGGCATGGAATTCTCTGGCCTCTTGGGACTGAGGAAAGAGGAGGAGAAAAAAAATCCAATTTCCCCCACTATGAGGCCAAAGCGATGTTGAAGAATTATCTTCCAGTTGATGACCTAGCTCTGAAACCAAAGCCAGGACAATTTCCCCATCGGCCAGCCCTGACCTCCCTACAGTGGGGTTGCCCTGCGGTCGGTGCACACGTCATTTGTACATGAGGTGTGTTTGGCTTATAAACCCCTCTCCTCTGGCCACCCCCAGGCCCCCATCCTATGAGATGAGTCCCCATTCCAATAACAGGCAATAAAGCTCTGCATAGATGGCAGCATCACCAAGGTTAAGCTTTCAGCCAAGGGAGAGAGTCTTGGACCTGCAATTTCGGGAGACAGTTAAAAGATTAGATAGTAAATTTACGTAACAGAGACTAATCGCCTGGGACTGGGCTTCATATCCTGTTTTGAAATAATGTATTTTCTTCTGTGCTCTGGTCTGAATCTGTCATCCCTCTACTAATAATGAGAGGCAGTGGATTTTTAATCTTTGACCCTCTTCCATATAATCTAATCACGGTGGTTTTCTAATCTTCTCTCCTTATTTGGTGAAGTTCGGGAAAGAAAAAGATCTGTTTCCCTGCCATTGTTAAGCCTTTTTCCACCTCATGTGAAGGTGCTAGGTGGTACACTGAGAATCTGTTAGATGTTTGGGTCGAGATCCTTAAAATTGGCCCAGGTGGCAGCAGAAAGAGAAAGAGAGGAGAGGAAGACTCATCTGCTGTGTCTGAGTCAGCTCAATGGAGGGTGACATGAGCAGCTACAAGAAGCCTCTTGCGGCCTATTTGGGCTTTGAGTCACAGAATAGGGGTCATCATTGTTAAGGAAATTTATGAGTCTGATGGAGCTGGGAATGAGAGGCAGGTAATCTGCCAAGTGGTCCACCCGTGGAGCTAGTTCCTCAGTTAGTATTTCTGCCTTCACTTTCAAGCTGGGAGATTTTGGAGTGTCTCGCCTTCCACCCAAGGTTTAGCTCATAGGCCGGGTGGTTAAGACCAGGCAGTGTGGTCTGAAGACATACTTCCCTTTGTGAGGGACTGTCCTCCAGCTCTCTGACTTTGGTGGTCGTCCAAAACGGACTGACGGTTGGGTTCAATGCTAACTAAAAATGAGAGCAACTGAACATAGCATGGATTTATTCCTCGACCCCCACACACCCATCTCTCTGTTTAGAGGACTGTTGCTAGATCTCTGTAAGAGATGTGGACAAGATCTGTGCACCTCGCCTTTTGCTTTTCCTATCTCCCAAGGCTCAGTGCACTCAGAATAAAGCCACAGCGTTTGGCTGCTGAGTCACAGTTGCTGGCTGAAAGCAACAAAACACACCCAGACCCAATTAACTAAAGGAAGAAAGAAATTTATTGAAAGAATGTAGGGTGGGGCACCTAAGCTCAAAGGGAGTATGCAGAAGAAAGGCTTGCAAAGGGTGCTTGTGAGTCATCTCCAGAGAGCAATGCTCACTCAACAGCCATCCCCAGGCCTGAGCTCTGGTGAGCAGACACCAACCACAGACGCCCTTTCTGAGTTGTCTTTAATTCAAATGCACCGAAGGAAAGTCTGCAGAGAAAGAGTTGTCCAGCATGGGACACAGTCTGTCCAAAGCAAGGTAGGGCATCCTGATGGTATGCCAGCTCACATCCAGGGAAATGCAGCCAGCCAACACATTTCAGATGGACATCCAGGAATCCACATCTCTCTGGAACCTGCCTTTGCTATGCAAGTCTTGCTATGGCAGAAAGCAAAAGCGTCTAAAAGAGACTGCAGGAAACCTGGAGATGTCCTCTTCCCTCGCCTCCTTTACACGGCCCCATCCTCACTGCTACTTCTGTGCTTACCCTCCTATTATTGTCACTTCAGGCAAGAGGCAGGCCATCCCCCACAGTGGAACCTTTGGGATGAGGTGATTCTCTTCTATTAACTCTCCCACAGTGGCGTGCTCACTTGCCCTCCCCTACTCGGCCCCTTCGTTCCCACTCAGATACCTGCCCCTCCTTCCCTTCCCAAGTCAGAGCTGAGATAAAGAATTCATAGGTAAAATAAATATTGGTCCCCCCCCCATCCCCAGATCTGTATAATTACCTCCCTGATGTGTCTGCTTCACCCTTATGGGAAATGTGAGATGGGAAATGGGTCCTGTTAGCCCGTGAATGGTGCTTTATTATTTTGATGCATGAATGCGGAAGGGATAAGAGACAAAATAAAGTTAATAATACATTGCAGTGTAGATAATTCATCACTTAAATCAATAGGAACTGCAGGTCACTGAACTGGAACTGGTGTTACTGTGATCCAAACATGGAATTAATAATTGAAACTACCCTGATCTGTCTTCCCGGAATGGGAAGACAGACAACCCCAGGGATAGATACATCCGCACAGGAGAAACAAGGCGATAGAGATAGACAGATGATTCGTTTAATTCTTACCGCTGTCATATACAGTAAATATGAAAATCTGCTTTCTATCTGGATCCATCTCATTTGGGAGTGAAGTTCACTGAATTATATCCTTGGCTTTGTGTTTATTTTTTCATTTATTGCAAGAATTTCAAATGATTGGTTAGCATGAAACACCACATTCTCTGGAGTTGGAAAAGCTCTCTAGCAGGGGTAAGGCAGTGGTATGCGTAACATATGTGCCCCATTACCTCCTCCACACCCACCTGAAAACTGTGGGGACTTAGTTTTCCAAGAAGTTTGGTTCTGCAGCCTTATTAAGGATGATGAATCTGTGTCTTGAAGTTTGCAAAAGAGCATCATAGGGGATCAGAGAGGCCAGAGACAGCCTCTGAGGCAGATTCCCAGAAAGATGACCTTGGGGCCAATTATCTGTTCTTTATGACCCTCAGTCTACCTTCCAGTCAGAGGGGATGATCTCGCAGATGGCACCTACCTTGTAAAGGGCTTGAGAACAAATGAGATAAAGCGTGAAATACATCTAGCATCATGGTTGGCACCTGGGCTAGGTATGTCTGTGATGTTCTCAGAGGTAGTTGTGAAATTACCAGGCCAGGGTAAGGCTGACATTGGTAGTTTGTGGAATATTCTTTACTGTCTACCTCTGTTGACTCATAAAGGGATGGACTCCAGTATGGAAGCTCTTCTCAGTGCTGGTGCCTCTTCTTGCCAGTGACAGGAGGGAATGAAGCAACAGAGCCTGGGCAGGGTGCCTGCTGTCGCCGTGGAAGGCTGAGAGTGGAGACTCAGCAGAGTTCCGTTGTCCTGCCTCACACAATGAGAGAGTGAGAGAAACATTGCCAGAGGAGGAGATGGAGCCATGCAGGGAGAAGTGGCTTTTATTTCTAAGAACAGAGATGCTTTGAATTCATCTTAACCCTCCCTCCCCCAATCAGTCTCTATCCCATGAAAATGCTGTCTGTTCCAGTGGGTGGGGAGGTGGGGGTCCCTGGAGGTATGTGTCTGTACACAGGAGCATAAGTCCGAATGCCTTTCCATAGCTATGTCTCTGTATATGGCTGTGTGGCTCTGTGTATTCAAATCCACAGTGGGGGTATCTCTGTGTAATCTATGTGTTGTGTGTCTGGGGTTATCTAGGCATCTCTCTCTGGGGGTCCCTCTCTCTGGGGGTGTCTGCCTATGTAAATGTACATATGTGCAGCTAAGTGGCCATGATCCAGTATGGTGTTGATAAATGAAGGATAGTTTGGGTTTCCTGGCTGGGCTGATGTGACCCCTGATGGTGCAGCACCTCATAGCCTGGCTTCATGATGCATACACTGATCTACCTTAGCAGAAGTAGGCTCCCAGCATAAGAGATGAATAGACCTAGCCCCAGCCCAAGTCCTACCCAAGGCCCTGGAGAGCCCAAGGGGCAGCAGGACTTCCTGGGCAAGGAAGGCACATTGTGTGCTCCATCTCTGCTCTGTCCGTGCAACTGTGGGCTATGGGACATCTAGCTAGCAGCATCTCCCAGGGATGGGCAAGCACCACGTGCACAAAGCCTCTTACTATGTCCACCTGTCTGGCTGCTCGGGGAGCATCTGTTTGTTTCTTGTGTTGGCTTTTCCACTTGGCTGGAGGTGGTGGTCTGAGGGTGATGTGAGCGGGTATGGTGATGTAGTCAGGGCTGGGAAAGAGAGTAGTGACAGAATAGCCATGTCAGCCCACGGACAAAGAGCAGCAAGAAGCAGGATTTCCAGATAAGGCACTGCAGTTCTTTCCTCATCTTCAGAGCCGTGGTAGAGCCATGTCCTCTGGTCTAAGATTATGAATGGGAGTTCACAGGAGTATTTGGGAGAAAGACAGATTGGCTGAGCTAAGCTTAAGTCTGGCAGGCAAAGGATCCAGGGCAGGGAACTCATGGATGGCAGCCATTCCTTGGGTCAGATGTAAACACAAATCCTCTGCTTTCAAAATATGCCAAAGCCCAACAGACTCCTCTAAGTGGAACTGTTTTTGGAAGGAAAGACATAATTTAATGTAATCATTTCACACAAACCTTGATTCCACAGTCAGCAGAGATGCAGAAATCTGGACAATCAAATGTACCCTTAAATCCCTTTAAAACTCAAGAACCAAAAGGGAACTTTTCCCATTTCTTTTTCTCTGGGAATCCAGCCTTTGCTGAAGGGGTAGAAGCCCAGATCAAGGGCAAACTGGAATCGTCAAGGAAGTATCTCTTGTTGAGCAGTTAGCTCCTGTCTTGTGAGTTGCTCTTAGTGATAACACCTCCAGAGACAACATGAAGAGGGGGCTCAGCAGTGAACCAAGAGGCAGGCGGCCTACCTCAGTGTGAAGCTGACCTCCACTGCAGAGTCATCATGTGACCTTGAGTACAACATTTATCTTTCTGGATATTAATTTTCCAAACGAGGAAAAATTCTGAAAACACATAGATAAATATGGAGAAACAGCACACACTGCTTCCTTTAAATTATAATTTGTTAATTTTTAGTTCTAGGGACCAAACCCAGAGCCTCAGCATGCCTAGTATGTGCTCACTCACTGAGCTCTCCCCCAAAAGTTATAATTTCTATAATGATAATATTAGAGTTATCTGTAGTTTTCATGAAAGCTCCATGAGTTAACAATCCAACATCTTCCTCCCCTGCATTATGGAATTGCCAGTGGCCAAAATGTATATACCAAGCATTAAAAATGTCTATTTTAGAATTGAAATCAGCTGATATTTGACATGTTCTTTTTGTCAACTGAGAAAAAGCCCTCCCTTACAATGGCCAAGTAGCTGTGTGTTGGAGAGAAAGAAGACAAATTAGAGGCGAGCTACTGTTGGCCATTTGGTTCCCTGGGGAAATAACCCTGGAAAAGTCATAGCATGTCACAGAAGAAGGAAAGTTCTCCTATTTAGCACATCTCAAAGTTAAACTATTAGGGAATTCACCTTCTTGAGTCTGAAACTGCACGAAACATAAAGATGCAAGGGCTAAGTCATTGCTCTTCCAATTCTTCTCTGTACAACTCCTCTGTACCTCCCCAAGGGCACTTCTAGGGTTGAGATTGGAAAGAATACTAGGATGATCCCTGCAGTCCAAACCAGGGCTCCCCTTTGGCCCCATCCTCCAAGGATACAGCTCTATTTTTATCAGATTTACATATTAAGATTTTTATGTCAGATTTCATCTAAATAAAAGGCCCATGACGGGGTTTGTGAGAGACATAGATAATCATTAAAATTAAGGTCCAGGGCCAGGCATGGTGGTGCACACCTGTAATCCCAGAACTTGGGAGGCTGAGGCAGGAGGGTCAATGTGAGTTCTAGACCAGCCTGGGCTACAAAAGTGAGCTGAAGGCCAGCCTGAACTGCATAGTGAGACCCTGTCTCAAAAAGACAAAAACAAACAAACAAAAAATTTAAGATCTGTCATTCTAAATCTTTGTGGTGCTCTGGGAAATAGGCAAGAGAGCCTGAACTTCTGAGCTTTGAGCAGATTCCCTGGCCCTCTGCTAGTTACCAAAAATGGCTGCAGATTCCTTTCCATTGCCCAAGTCAACCTGGGGCCATAAAATCAGTAGCATATCAATTCTCTTTTATGATAGTTATAAAACTCCTTTGGACACTGAATTAGTGAATACCAAGTCATTTCTGTGTGGGGAACTGTGTACAAATACACACATGCACACTCATCACACAAACAGTAGTGTGACATCCTAGCAGCAACTTTCCCTGGTAGATTCCATTTTCTTTTCCTCACAGGAGGAAAGTTCTGGAATGCGGAATGGCTTGCCTGCCTAGGCCACACTAATAAGCGCTAGGGCTGGGACCCAGACTTCCTCTGCTGTCTGGGGAGCCAGAGCTTCCTGGGCTGCTCTGCCCACCCCCACTTCCCCTGAACTCTCTGGTTATGTGTGTGAACTGAAACAAGAAAGAAGAGCACCACTGTGACTGACCTGAGCTGGGAAGGCATGTGTCCAGCCACTCCGACATCCTCGCAGCTATGCTCATGTCTACAAATCACCACTAAAGGGTAGGGTGTATTGTGATACATGAATTGTAAGGAGTTGGTGAAATTTCCAAATATGGGATCTGTGAATAATGAAGATCAACCGTATATATAATACCAACCATTTGTAATTCACTCACAAATAGGCACATCACTCATTTGCTGTTCTTCTGTTCAGTGGAATGTGCATCTGATGTATCAATTTGCTCTTCATAACATTCTATTGCCCAGGTCATCTAGGTGCAGCCTCTGGAATGAGACAGAATTTTCTCATTTCTACTAATCAAAAAGTGAGGTGCATTATAGGAAGATGTAGGTAGAGCAACATACTGCACTTCTGTCCACAGTGAGCTGTAAAGAAGACTGTGGGCCCAGACGATTTAATAGGGCTGGAAAACTCCTGCCCCCTGGTGACACAACAGCTGTCATCACATCATGTGTGGTGATGTTGGTACAAATCAACCTATTCTACTGCTAATCATATAAAAGCATAGTACATAAAGATAGTACAAATAAATATTACTAGTTTATATATTTAACTCTACCATGCTGTTTATTGTTATTTGCATGTACTCCTTTTTGTTTAAAAAAAAGTTTAGCATACCCAGTATGCCATATTCCACTAACTGCAACTTTATACATCTTGTGTTTATGGCCCCTTTCAATGATATCGTTGTCTCTCAGGCTTGATGTAATCTCATGCTGTGTTTTATTCATCATGGCCCTAGAAGACAGGCTATGTGGTAGTAGGCTACCTGACTATGTTTGTGGAAGCATACTTTGTGATTTTTGCAAAATGACAAAATCACATAATATTTCTCAAAATACATAACAATGCATCTCCCATATGCCTGGTGCTAAGCAAAGCATGACTGTAGTTGCTAGCTTCCCCACTTCTCCTTCTACTCTCCACTTGCTACTGCTTTACCATCCCCTTTTGCCTCCTCTGATTCCAGCTCCACTCAAGGAAAGTTGTCTTGATCAGGACTTTCTGGGTGTCTTATAGTACACAATTGGTGCATGGCTGGGAAGAAGCGTGTGAGGTGTGGCATGAGCAAGACTGACCTAGGGCTGGGGTGTGCCGACCGGTGGGAGTGTGGAAAGCACCTCTGACATGCGTCACGTGTGCAGATCTGACCAAGGGCGTTTGCAAGGACGTGCTCTAAACAAATGTAATATATGAGATTTGAGCAAAGATTGGGCTCCTTTTAACCACTGGTAGTTGGTTTTTATATAGCTGTGTGTATACAGCTGGCCTCAGAGACCTTGGTTCTATCACAGCTATGCCACAAATTAAGGACAGTGTTGGGGAGACATGTGCGTAGGCAGTGCGGTGTTGCTTTTCTGTATCGAAGTTGAGTCCCAGGAGGATAGGAAGCAGGTTTTAGATACAAAACATCAAGGTGTGAATATCATTTATTTTCTAGATGAAAGAATATCAAATGTGGGGGAAGCACACATGTCACAGTGGATGTGACCCCTC
>PVKN010023578.1:0-14741 GCA_004027915.1 Capromys pilorides
ATGATAGTGTGACATTATAAGACATGTGCATTCTGGTCTTCAACTATAGTTCCAGAATCCTAAAGCCCCTGCAAGTTTCCTAGGTAATAAGAAAGAAAAAGGAGTTTTATTTTATTTTGCTGGTACTGAAGACTGAACCCAAGCCCTCTGCAGTGAACTACATCCCCAGTACTTTTTCTTTTGGGACAGGCTCTTGCTAAGTTGCCTTATCTCAGTTCAAAGTTCTGATCCTTCTGTCTTTTCTGGGACTATAGGTATGGGCCACTATGTTGGCTGTCAAGGAGATTTTTGAAAGCTATGCCTTTCAGAAACCCCGTATAGATGGCAGGGAGGCACTTACTGCCAGGGGAGCTCACAGTGTGAGAAGAGGGGCAGAGCCCAGACACTGGCCTGACCTGCAGAAAGGAGGGGTGGTGCAGGTTGAGTTGATTCCCAGTGGAACCACGCTTACCTAACAAAGCTAACAGAAAACCCAGGAGCACAGTGCTTGGAAAGCTTCCTGCTTGCTGGACAGGAGGTGGGGAAGATGGGCATGCTGCTTCGCACATTCTGTCCTATGCACTTCTTCCAAGCCACTGCTCCTGATCAGATTCTTCCATAATAAATGAGTATCCTTATAAGTAGATTGTTTTCCTGAGTCCTGGAACCACTCCAGCAAACGATCAAATCAAAGGAGGGGGTGATGGAAATTTCTGCCTGTTGGTCAGAAGCCCAGAGGACAACCATCCAAAAGTGGAGGCCACCTTACGGGATTGAGTCCCTCACCTTCAGAATATGATGCCCTGTCCCAGTAGAAGTGTCAAAATTTAATCACGAAATGTGCATTAGCTTTCTGCCATGATAACAAAATGGCTGAATGTAAAGGAAGCAAGGTGGTATTTTGGCTCCCAGTTTCACAGGTTTCCATCCATGGTCACTTGGCCCTGTCACTTTTGGGCCCATGGCAAGGCTGAAGATGTGGTGAGGGAGGCATAGTGCAACCAAGCTACTCTCTCCCTGGTGGCCAGGAAGTGGAGTGAGAAAGGGGAGGCGAAAGTGGAAAAGACTTGGGAAGAAATTGGCGCCCCAAAGGCACCCCCCACATTGACCTACTTCCTCCAGCAAGGATTCACCTCCTACAGTTTGTTGTTCCTCCCAGCAGCCCACCAAGCTATGAACTCATCAACAGATTAAATCATTAGTAAGGGCTGGAGAGAAAGCTCAGCAGACTAAAGTGCCTGCTTAGGCAAGCTTAGGCAAGTGCAGGGACCTTGGTTCAGTCCTTGGCACCACATGCCAGGCTAGCCTCGCCCCCAAGGTGGGCTGAGCCAGCCAAAGTCTGAGTGTAATGGCCTAAGCCTGTAATCCCAGTGATGAGGAGGCTGAAAGTAGGAGGATTACCATGAATCTGAGCTGCATAGTGAGACCCTATAACAACCAAATATATAAGTAGGTAGGTAGATAGATAGATAGATAGATAGATAGATAGATAGATAGATAGATAGATAGATAAATGTAACAAAGAAACATTAGTTAGAGGTCAGTGCCCTCAGTATCCAACTCTCTCCTAACCAAGGTCTCATCGTATGAGTGGCTGGGGCTTGTTTCAGACCCAGCCCATAACAAATGCGTATCTGGTGTCCACAGAGAATTGTTTGGTATGAACAAGCTACATATCTGGTTGCAGAAGTGTTCTCTATTGACAGAGAGTATGGAGACAAAGGGCTAGGTTTCCTATACAGGAAGGAAGAAGTAAGCTCGCAACAGCTTCTGGCTCCTGTTCTGCACCTAGGGGAGGCAGATGCACCCAACCCAGCAGAGAGATCTAGGAGGGAAGGGAATTAGGACCTGAGACCTGTGCCCTACGGTTTATAGATGCTTTGTGTTCCACCCACACGCCACCTGCATCCTCTGAGGTATGCTTTCCAAATACACAAAAAGGCTGGGGCACAAGTGTGAGCCACTCTACAGCCAGCCCAGGGAGGCACCTGGTACAACCCACCTAAATACCAGAGTCTCAGGCTTAGCTGTTCCCTTCAAGCAAAGAGGCAGCAGTAGGGGCACCCTTAACTGAATGTCCGGCAGAGAAGCTGAGAAGAAGCTACAGAGTGAGGGCTGGGGATGAGGGGCAGAAATGAGAGGCCTTGGTGGGAAGCAGAGTGGAAGGGCTAAGCTGAGGGAGGCGGTCCCTGAGTCACAGCGCATCTCACCATCCTTGGTCTGTGCTTTCTCAGACTATAAATCACTTTCTTTTCCCTAGGTAACCCAAAGTGGGTTTCCTTCTACTTCCACTCCAAGCATGGTCCTTTGGTCGGGACAAAACAGCTAAGATAAAGTTTTGATGGTTGGTGGTGTGGAAGAGGAGGTTGGAAAGGACCACATAAGTGTCTGCTATCATTGGGAACAGGTGAGCTCATACAACTCTTGTCCCAAGCAGAGAACGATCCAGAGTGTATGCTATTTCATGTTTTTTGTGGGACTACCTCTCCTCTGTTCCCAACCCAAGCAAGCAGGTGCCTCTCACAATTTTGCAACTTTAGGGTGAGGAAGCTACGTCCTCAGAAGAAGGATGCTTGGAGGATGAGGAGCTGATGTATGTGTCTACACAGCTGTTGTGGGGATGTTAAACACAGCCGAGCACAGGGGCAAGAAGAGGTCGTCAGGTGTGATCACTAAAGTCCCTACAAACTTCTCCTGTTTGGAAAGAGCCTGAAGTTACTTGTACAGAAAGAAAATTTAGGTGCCTGTCTCCTATCACCTTCAAAACTTTGCTTCCAATGAAGCCATCAGGGATAACACTGAGAGGACACAGGGAGCCCTGAAAGATAAGCAGGAGGATCGGTGGGAAGGCAGCTGTGGTGGGGAGGTGGGGTTTAAAGAGCCCCCTTCCCCTCCCACTTGGAAGAGGAAGAACAGCCAGGGGGCTCCAGCCCACCTTGGCACAAGGCAGGAGCACAAAGCCTGGGGAGTTGGGGCCCAGTGACTTCTAGTTCTTGGCTCTGAGAATGGCCAAGTGACATCTGTTCATCAAATGAACCTAAGAAGGCAAGATAGGGGTAGCCGGAGATCGATGCAGTATGCCTCAGCTGCAGGACTAGAGAAAAACAAAGCAGGTCGCAGCAGAGCAAAAAGTGGAGATGGAGTGGAGGAAAAGAAAAGCTGGTGCAACCAGACCAGATGCCAGAAGGGGGCGGGGATGTCACCAGGAATGTAATTAAATGAACTGCGTGCATTATTTTCAATCCTGTTCACGCTAACACCATAAATATTCCACTTCATTCATTATGACTGCATTTGCCGGCAAAGCTGCAGGGCAAAACTTCAGCTCAAAGTTTAATTACAGCCAGGCGCAGCGCAGCATTTTTCATGTCCCTGAGAGCTGCCAGCAGAGACAGATGACGCTTTCATAATGGCCAGGGTGACAGGCACCTTTTGAAAAACAGCTGTCATTGTCCAGAGGGCCTCTGAAGCTGTCCAACAAAGGCCAGGAAACTCGTAAACTGATGCGTGGATTTATGGAAAAACTGTTCAAAACCAGCAACGCAAATGTCCACAGTCCAGGCACCCTGATTCGCCTCATCTCTCACAAATGTGTACATGTGCCCCACGCACGTTTGGACCTGCTGTCATCCTGCATGACCTGGATGTGATGGATCACCCAGCTTCCATATGTATAGCTATCAGTGGTGATCAACACTGCGGTTTCTTTTCTAACCCATTTCTTTCCTTTTCCCTTAGCATTCTCAGCATCTTCTGCGTTGGCACCTCCTGTGAAGGTTAAGGTTAGACTTGGAACGTTTTCTTCTCATTTTGAGACATGAGTGAGCTCTACCACACCCCAGAGCCTCCGGTCATTACTTGTAGCACTTTAGTCGCTAGTATAAGGAGGATAAATCTTTAAAAATAATAATAATGATAATAGTTTAAATGTTCCTTATATAGTTATCAGAAAGAGAGATCAAACTCCAAGATCAACAACTTGCTTTAGAACAAATGGATAAAAGGCAATGTGGTGGGACTCTCTCACCAAGGCGTGTGCAAATTCCTAGATGCTTGGAAGAGAGTTATCTACCAAAAAGTACATTCTGTGTGGCTGTCCTCACAGATTTTCACTGCTAAAACGAAACACACCTGAGAACTCACCTTAGAGGAGAAAATGTTTGTGTTCAGCTTCCAAGGTCTCAGCCCCTGGTCAGCTGGCTCTGAGTTAGAAACCTCATGGTGAAATAGCCTGGTGGGAAAAAGATGCTCGACTCATGTAGCCAGGAAGCAGAGGGCATAGGAGGAAAACGGGCAAGGGGCCATCTATTGTCATTAGGGCTGTGGCCCTGGCCCCGCTCAGACACATCCAGAAATATGCCTCACCCATTCTATCAAGGCATCAAGTTGACAGTCTAGATCAACCATCATCATAGTGTGCAACCTCTGCACTGTTACACACTCTTGTTCACATCTGTCAGAAATAAAACATCATGTGTGCCAGAGCATGTGTCTTCAGTTCTTTTCCCAGTATATTCAGTTAGGAGAAGAAGAAAGAGAAGACTGAGGAAGAGTCTGATAGGGACTTAATGGTCACCAACGGTTGGCATGGAACGGATGGTGGGTCAGTGTTCATCCTCTATGCTACGCAAATACCAACAGAAGCACAAGAGGTTGGGTTATCCCATGAGAAAGCACTTGCTAACTTGGGACTGCAAGGTGCTGAACCTCCAAAGTGATGACACGCTGCATTCTCCCAGGCTCTGAGTGTGGTCTCTTCCTTACCATTTACATGGTCTCATCTAGCTTTGAATCATCTTTTGTAGTTCAGAATGGTTTCAGATGTGGAGACTGTTGCAAAGACAGTACAGAGTCTCTACCTACCCCTGGCCCAACAGTTTTCTTTGTTACCATTCATCACACCCACAGCAGAATGATTACGGGTGCATTACTGCTCACCAAACACCATGCTTTCTCTGAGCTTTTTTAAATCTTCCCCCACTACCCTGTTCTTCTGATCTAGGACCCCATTCAGGAGCCACACTGCTATATATCTGTCCATCTCATCTCCACAGCTCTTCAGCTGTTTCTTAGTCTTTTCTTGGTTTTGAGGACCAAGGCAATGTTGAGGACAGATCAGGTATTTTGTACGATGCTCTTTCATTTAGGCTTTTCTGATCTTTAAAAAAAAAAAATCATGATAAGTAGGGGTGGGACTTGGGAGAAAGACTGCACAGGTGCGCTGTCCCTGCCGTCACATGCTGACAGGGGACATACTGTCAACATGACTTGTGTTTAATGGCATAACACTGATTACCCAGCCATAAAAGTTATGTCTAAAAAATAACCTTTTCGTCACTCCTAAGCCCAACTCTTTGCAGACAAACTGTTAAGTGCCGTCCACACTCAAGAGAGAAAAGAGAGTTCCACTCCTTAAAGAGAGACTAAATACATATATTATTTGAATCTTCTGCACAGATGTCTCTTCTCTCCTATTTATATTTATTCAATCATTTACTTATATTGGCAAGGACCTGCGGGTATTTATTTTACACTTTGGGTTATTATCCAATATTATATTATTAATTTTGTTGTTTAAATAGTTCCACTGGTGGCCACCGGGGGCTCTTTCAGCTTAGCACCTGTTCAATTACATTTTAATATCCCATCTAGACTAGAAAGTCTATAATTAAGAAGGGAAATTAAGTGGCTTTTTTGTTTTCCTTCCAGGAAGAGTCTTTGATTATGCAATGAAAAATTTCTCCTCTTCACAGGAACACAGAATTGGATTTGCTTGGTTTTCTTTTTTTTTTTTTTCCTTCCTACAGATTAAGTATCTCTTGCCTGAAACCATCAGGATGAAATATGATCTGGGTCTCTAATTCTATTTTAGGAATATTTGCATATGCATAATGAGATACATTGGGGATGAGACCACAATTTTTTTTTTTAGAACTATTTTTTAGATTTCTTATTTATTTATTTTTATGTACTTAGTACAGGGTCTACAAGGTCTCATTACACAGATCAGACTCATAGTGATCCTCCTGTTTTCAGCCTCCCAAGCACTGGAATTACAGGTGTGTGCCATCACGCCCAATCTCAGTCCTTGTCTCAGTGTGCCCTGGGGGCTGGGCCTGCATTGCACGAGAGGAATCAAATGCGGTCAGATATAGTTTGATCTGATATTTTCAGGGCACCTGCTTTTCGACTGTCAGGTTGTTTCCTCTTGGTGGCATCCCGTTAGCACTCAGAAAGCTTTTGGATTTGATAACATTTTAGGTTTTCAGATTAAACACTTTCTGCTGAAAACTTCATTGAGAACACAGGCAAGAAGTAGGTGACATTTAACCATGAAATGTCATGAAAAGCATGGGCGAAGTGGAGATCTTGCCTAAGAACACAGACGAAGGAAGTAGAGGTGCTGGCCAAGGAGGACGAGTGGGGAGCTGGATCGGGTGGGCGGTAGGGATGGAAGCTGCTCCTGTGACTTCTGGGAAATCCAAGTGCTCCACAGAACAAGGAAAAGTGTCATAGACAGATTCGGGTGACACTGATGGCTATAGTAGGGCCCGGGTCAGAGGTGTACCCTGAACACAGCAGCGCCTTGTCCTCCCTCATGTGGATGAGGAGAACAGGGTTGTCCCAGATCGCACAGATTGCAGAAGATGTTTTCAGATAGATTGGGTGTGCTCAGGGTGGCACAGCCAGAGATAAGGAAGGCTATTTCAGAGCTCTCCTCTGCAAGCCCTGGCGACACAAACCAGAACTAATGCACATTAGTGATGGCTCAGTATGGCCAAGACTGAGTCCTTGCTGCTTTCTCTGCTTCTTCTCCTAGTCCCACCCACAGAGGCGGTTAGCTTTGTATGCTTTTACAGTCTCTAGGAGGGAGGGGGAAGAGTGCAACTGAGGACTAAAATGTAGGGCCTAAACAGTACCCAGCTCACTGCCCATCTATACATATATAAAGGTTATTTATTCTTTTTTTGGGGGGGAAACAAAAAATATGTATTTAGAATTAGCCAGCTGGACTCAGTTTAGATGATCCCATTGGATGTTGGCAACATCCAATGCATCGTAATCGGGAGCCAGTTGAACACATGCCTTCTTCTCTCCATCAGGCCTGATTTGGGCATTGACCTTGGCAACACTGATGTCATAGAAGTTCTTTACAGCTTGCTTGATTTGGTGCTGATTGGCTTTGACATCCACAATGAACATGAGTGTGTTGTTGTCCTCAATCTTTTTTCATGGCTGACTCTATGGTCAGGGGGAACTTGATGATGGCATAGTGGTCAAGCTTGTTTCTCCTGGGGGCACTCTTCTGGAGCTGCACTGTCTTGGGACAGTGGAAGGTGGGTGATGTTTGTATCTTCTTCTTTTTGTGGCTGTGGATGACTTTCAGCATGGCCTTCTTGGCCTTCAAAGCCTTTGCTTTGGCTTCAGCTTTGGGAGGGGCAGAGCTTCCTTCTTCACCTTTGGCACCATCTTGGTTAAAAGCTATGTATATAAAGTTGAGCAATTCCTTTACGTATACTTCATTATCTTTTGCTCCACTTAAAATCAAATCAAATCTAAGATTTAGTATTACAGCATACATAAATAACCAGGTGTTGCAGTGCATGCCTGTCATCCCAGCACTCTGGGAGGCTGTGGCAGGAGGATCACAAGTTTCAGTCCAGCCTGGGCAAGTCTATAATTAGTAAACCCTTTCTCAAACTAAAAAATGGCTGAGGATGTAGCTTAATATGTAGGCTGTGGGTTCAATTCCCAGTACTGAAGAAGAAAAGTGTGTAAATATGCAGAAGCTGATGTACAGTATTGTTTTTATTTTTTACTTTTATTTTATTTATTTTTTAACTGTATATATCTGGTACATGTTCTCACTATGCAGTTTTTACTCATAGTGATTCTCCTATTTCAGTCTCCCTGGCACTGGGATTACAGGCATGCACTACCATGCTCAGTCTTGGCACCTGGGACAGGGCCAGCACTGCAAGCAGTACCAGGGTTTGAGCCCAGCTCTTTACACTTGCCTAGGCAGGCATGTCTTCTATTTGGAAGGTCTTCTATTTGGAAGACCCCTGAGCTATCTCCGCAGCCCTTGGATTACTTTTAAAGGAGGTTTGCATTGATTATTGCTGAAGGGAGAGGGACTTGGGAGATTTCCTTCTTCTCTGGATCTTCTATATCACCCACATGTTTATAAAATCCAAGCGTTGTTTTTGTGGGCATAACCAAGGCATAATGCTAGAAGGATAAAGCAGGGCTCCTCTGGCTCTGATCCTGGTACCGCATTCATTCCGTTTATGATTTTCCTGTGTTCTGACATGCAGGGTTGCCATGGGTTTAACGAATTCCTCTGGCTGCAGGGCTACAGAGCTGGGGGTGAGGTCAGGGTCCGCGCATGGCACATTCTCTGGAGAAGCAGCTCTGAGGAAAGCGAGTGCATGAAGCCTGCTGGCTTCTCTGCTGACTCTATTTTTCTAGAACTGCAGAAGCCTCCAAGATCGACCTCATCTAACTTGTTAACATATACTTAAAATGACAGAATATTTTCTCAGTTCAGGAAGTGAACTTTCGGAACCCTGCAGGGCTTCCCTCATAGAAAAAAAAATTCTGGGAGCAGCAACCCATCCCTTAATGAATACTTTGATATGCGAGGACGAGTGGGACACATGTTAGCCTCAGGAGCTGTTTCTTTCCAGTAGTTTTACACTGATAAATGAGAATGACTCAGAGACCCGATTCCTTTCTAAAGCGCACTCCTCAACAGCTCCTCCGAGGGTGACGGTACTGGTTCCCCAGCCTGCCCACAGGAGCACCTCCTTGAAGCCAGCGGAGACAAAGCCCTTTCAGAGCCACCAACCCAGACATGGCAGCAATGATGGTCATAGTACCACAAGGCTAATAGTCTCTCTCCCTCCCTCTCTTCTAAACTTCTCCGTCACACTTACTTTCTCCTCTGGAAACAGGGTGATCATCATTTCTTATCTTTCTCTAACAACAAACTCATTCTAACTGTTCTTGGCATCTCAAGCAGCCTGTACCATTGCTCCTTAAATTTCTATTTGAAAGACAAATTCAGAATGCTAAATGTCAGCCAGAGTGGTTCATGCCTCTACCATGGAGAGCACATGGTCCTAGGGTTAACAAAATAAAAATAAGAAAAAGCAAGAAATTCCATCCCATCTATCAAGAGGTAGGACTTCGATTCGTGGTGTGTGAGTCTGATCCTTTGGAGCCTATGGTAGCGTGTTTCTATCTCCAGTGTGGACTCCTGAGAAGATGGGACCAGCGCATGGTGACAATAGTCGGGGACTTCTTGGGGTGCGAGGAGCACACCAGCTGGGAAATAGGAGCACGCATGAAGCCACCCAATCTTCACTCTTGGCTGTGCATTACTGTGACCCTAGGCTCCCAGAAGTCCCTGTCCCCCAGGGCAAAGACAGAGGATACAGAAGGGGGGTACCCAGAAACACCAACTGCACAGCCACAGTGCAACAAAATAACATGTGTCCAACACTGCCCACATGCCTCCCAGAGCTTCTCCCTAAAAAGTGATTCATTTCCCTCCCTGTGGTTACATACATCTTTGAGAATTTGATGGGAAGTGCTCTCTGTGAGAAAAATGCCCACAAAACAATTGTGTGCAACTCCAAGATGGTCAGCTAATCCTTAAGTGCTATGTTCTGCCCAAAGGACAAAGGATTGAGTCCAAAGGCACCAAGGGGTTAAACGAAGAGGCTTCTGGACCAGTAGGCCCCTCCTCCACCTCATGCCTGGAGCTTAGTGCCCAGAGAATTCTGGCCACACTGCTAGAAAATCCACACTGCTAGAAAATCAAATTTTGAGCAGGGGGAAAGTTCCCTTTATCTTATCCCTTAGAGTGGTTCCTTGGACTTGAAATTTAAATTCAGTGGGAAATTAAGCCACCTTAGAGTTTGTAGATCTTCCCATTGGGACTTGTGCTTTACAATATCAAACAATAAATTTGGCAGAAATACTGAGGTCAAAGAGGTCAGTCGAGTGAGTGTAATGAGAGATGTGGCTTCAGTGGTTGTAATTTTTAGTTACAATACTAAATTACTTGCACACCTATAAGTGTGATCTTCTGAGCAGCAATCAAAATAGTTGCTTTTTCAATTCTTTAAGAAACAAAATTTGAGTGAGGAGGAGAAGGGTAGTGCTCAGAAAATCCAATTATTAGGATTGTTTTTCTGAATCTTAGACCATCACAGTGCACAGCTAATTTCACTACTTCATGTATATCTGACTGCTCCAGGGCTAACCTCTAGATTTGCAGTTCTATGAGGACATCTTTAAGCCACAGGAGAGACAGTCTCACTAAACTTCCCAGGCTGACCTCGAACTTGCAACTCTCTTGCCCCAGGTTCTCAAGTAGCTGCTGGCACAAGGCTGCACATTTTCCTAGCTGTCTATACTAGTTCTATTTTACCTGTGCTACTTCCTCTCCAGGTCTACTGTAAAATCCTCTGCAGGGCTGCTACCAAAAGATTTGGGGGAAAAAAATGACAGCCATGACCCGCAGTGGCACCTTCTTAGGGATTTGTGGGATGTGACCGATCAAGGTGAAGTGATAGCATTTTCTGAATCTTGCCTGAGAAGTGACCCAAGGAACACCGGTAGGTTGTAAGGGAGAAACAGCCAATAAAAACAGGCCTCCCCAGGAGACTTAGGCAATGGAAAGCCATGAAGGCTGCTACTACACACTACCTATGTGCCTGCTGGGCTGCCCCACAGCTTGGCTCCAAAGCCACATGTCACTGATAATGGCCACATACCATGCCGATCTGTGTGTGCCCTGTCAGGCTGCTGCCCAGCTCTTTGTAAAAACAGTGCATTATTTTAAAATGGTTACAAGGCATTGTTTGCATCTACCTTGGTCTTGAGCTACTGTGGCATAGCCCCTGAGCACCTGAGGAGGATCAGTTGGAGGGGCATGCCTCCCCGCTCCTTCCCCAGGCCAAAACTCGCGAGTATTCAGCATCACATAAAACTGCATGGCATTTCCACATACACATCTTCTTGAATACTTTAAATCATCTCCACACTAGTTATTATGTAAATACCACATATATAGCTGTTCTACTGCACTGTTTAGGGTATAATAAAATGAAAAGCTATACATGTTCAGTACTGATGCCATCTTTTTCAACCATTTCCTCTACATGGTTGGCTGGACCCACAGATACAGGACCCACAGATGCAGAGGGACACATGTTCAAGGTTGTGTTTCAGGGAATCTTTAGTTTTCAGTGTGTGGGAAACACCTCACTCCATGGCTGAAGCGTCAGCAAGTACATGGCTAGCGGCAGGCAATCTACTCAGCTGGTGTTTACCACAAAGGTTTGCTTGTGCATTAGCTCAGCAGCTCTGCATCTTGCTCTGAATTTGTCAGGGCGCCCGTGTGACTGAAGTATCATGTTCAGCACCTTCATAACCAGACTCTTACCACGGATAGACACATAAGCGGGTAAGTTCTGATATCTGTCTTAAACATCAGTGTTTAACAAAAAGCAAAGCATGAGGCAAACTAAAAATACATACAATAAGAAAATAGGTGAAGCTACATTCCGTGTTCCTGAATGAAAAGGCTGCAGACTATAAAGCTACTACTTTTTGCAAACTAATGGCTTTAATATAACCCAGGCAAAATCATAATGGATTTTTTTATACCAGCCAAAGGGGTGGAAAAAAAAAAAGAAGTCTAAAGTGAGAGACTCATCACCAAATGTATTATAAAACAGTAATAATTAACACAAGTATTTCTTGCTGTAGCAGGACACTTGACTTTTGTCAGATGGATCATTGGCTTAGAAAGCCTGTGAGACAAAGGAGCTGCAGGATGTGGATGGTGGGGTGGACGAGTGCCACCAGAAGACAGGAGTTCTCACCCAGCTGTGCCCAGGACTTCCTGATGCCATTTGGAAGTTATGAAATGGAAGCAGATTTCTGTGAATTAGATTTGGATTCTAAAATCAGCTCCCTGCATTTTAAGGCAGCAATGCTTTAACTTCTGCTTCCCCTCCACCTTCAGGTTAGACAGCTTTCTGCCAGTCTTGGACTGCCAACACCTCCTGCAGACTCAGCCTGAGTTTTTATTTATCTAAATCAACTGTCATGTCTAGTGGCTGTGCATCTTTTCTCAAGCTAGGAAGAATCCACTCAGTACTTTTCCATACTCCTCTCCTACTGTTAACTAAGGGCTCTCTCTGGCAACCACCTACTTCTCACCTTGATCTCTCCACCAAGCTCCATCATTTAGATGCCAGTAGTCATAGAGATAAACCACCTAATACTTTGATTCATTGTCTTCCTCACTTTCAAAGAACTTTTGCTACACACTGGATCACCCCCAAGGTTCTCATGGCATTACCAATAATGAAGCTCCTTCCAAGATCTCAACTCTAAGCATTCCACGTGGTTGGTTCCCTGCCTCTCCCATGTGTCCAGCTCTTCCCTAGTGGATCCCCAACTCAGTCACTCTCTGGTCTCCCTGGCACCTCTACATCATTCGCCCACTGTGTCCCCACTGCTCTCCTCATCCAAAAGGATCCCCTCATGCCACCACCCTGTGGCATACACTTGCACATACAGCTGGGTCCTCTCAATGCACAATCTGTTCTTCACGCAAACCCACTCAGCCGAACAGAGCTGCAGACAAGTCTATCACCAAGACAGCTGGCTGGACTTAGACTTCACTGGCAGTTCTCCGACATTCCTTTCAGGAAGGCATGTTTTCTTTTTTTCCCCAAATCTCCGCTACCTCCTCTTCTTGGTTAATGTTTCCTATGTCTTACTACATTCAGTAATTAGAGAAAATGTCCAAACTCTGCCACCACTGATGCACCACTGTTGTCACCCGCTCTGCCTTTTGCCCTCATGGACCCCCCCTTATTCCTATTCTTCCCCCTCTTGCCTCCCTGGCAGCCTGTTCCTGCAGCTCCCCTGGATCTACCATTTTTCGTTCTCTGGTGGATTCTTTCCACTAGTACATGTTGTCTTCGATACTTTTCCACCTTCACTTTCCAGTTTCTCATGCTCTCTTTGACCCACTCTAATCCCCAGAGGCTCTTATCAGGGTCACTTCCCAGATCTAATCTTGTTCACTCTTTCAACCCTCTATCTATCTCATCAGTTCCCCAATATTGAATAGCCCCCCTCTGACTTCCATGAGCTTGACTCTCGTGGTCCTTCTACGTCATCACTAGCCCTTCCTTTTCCATATCTTCTCCATGTCCTGATATCTACCTGGAGGACCCAGTTCCAGACTTCTTCTCTCTCTACTATCCTCACTTCCTCACTGACCTCAGCCAACTCCATGGCTTTCATCATTCCAGATGTCACCTGTGAATTCTGAAGTCATGGATCTGTCTGCCTACATGATGCTGCCACCCAGTATTGCAAAGGCATCTCAGTTACTCAATGTCCAGTGCTCACCCTCTCCACTCTTGCTCTTCTCCAAGTGACTTCTTTACCCAGTTGCTCAATCAAAGCCCATGAGTCATCCTTCTTTCTTCTCCTCCCACGGTCCTCCTCTGTTACAAAGCCCACAAGCTCAGCATCCAACTCCATCATGGTTCCTTCAGTCCAAGCTGCCCTTCCTCCAATGATAATCACATCCTCTCAACTAACAATCTGAATTCTACTCTTGCCCCTGGCCTTCAGAGTCTTCTGTTCACACAGGCACCAGCATAATAGTCAGCTGTGTCAGCTCATGCAACTCTTCAAGACCAACCTCTCACTGGATTCCTGCCCATTACAATGAGATCAGACCCCTGTCCACTTTGAACACCCCTGTCCCCTATGCCACCCCCGAATGCACACTGACTGTCCCTCAAGGACACCAAGCTCACCAAGCTCCTCCCCACCCATAGCCTTTCTCACTGATTCTTTCTCTGACCAGGACATTCTTTCTCACTGGAATGCTCCCTTTGGGGTTCTCCCTGTGGCCGCTGTCCAGGGACGCTCACGTTTCTTCCCTCACTTAATCCAGGTCCCTCTTCAGAAGCCACCTTCACAGAGAGGTCTTCCCTTACAACCTATCAGAAATAACCATCCAGGTATACTTTTATCCTAGTACTCAGTCTACAGCCAGAGGTAACTCTATGGTGTGTCTCTGTCAATTATCTGTCTCCCTCAAATGGACTGTTAGTCTTATTCTGGGAAGTCATTTGTCTTTTTTTTTAAAATTTAATACTGACATAGCCCCAAGGTTTAAGATTCTACAAAATATTTAACCCATCAGGTGAGCAGATGAATGAATCAATGGAAGAGTCAATCCAACAATCACTTGGTCAGGAACTAAAGTTGAGCTGGCCTACCCTTCACAGTGCTGTTCCCTTCCTGGGTATTTTTCCAGAAGAACTGAAAACATTATACCATAGTGATATATGTGCACCCATGTTAATAGCAGTGCAATTTGTCATAGCTCAATCTTTTAAGCAACCCAAATGCCCATCAACTGAGGAATGGATAAAAAAGATGCAGTATTTTTGTACAATAGAGTATTACCCAACTATAAAAGGATAAACTCAAGGCTTTTATAGGTAAATGGAAACAACTAGAGACTATACTCCTAAGTAAAACAAATCAGACCTGCATGTGTAGACGTACTGTATCACTAGTGTAAGAACCTGGAAGAGTAATTAAAATCTGAAAGGTACAATAGTACTGTGAAGAGGAAAGAATCTGTTCAAAGGGAACTAACAACTGGGATGAGGAAAAGGATAAAAGAAAGAAGGAAGGAAGGGGAG
>PVKN010023579.1:0-14739 GCA_004027915.1 Capromys pilorides
TGTTGTTTTCTTCATCTCAATTGAATTAATCTCGGCTCTTATCTTTATAATTTCCTCCCGTCTTTGGGCTTTGGATTTTGTTTGCTGTTCAGTTTCTAGTTGGTTTAGGCACTGCATGAGAATATTTGTTTGTTCCCATTCTGTTTTCTTAATGTGTGAGTTCAAAGCTATAAATTTCCTTCTAAGAACTGCTTTCATTGCATCCCATAAATTCCGGTAGGTTGTGTTTGAATTTTCATTAGATTCTAGATATTGTTTAATTTCTTGTTTAATTTCATCTGTAACCCGCTGGTTGCTGAGAAGGGCGTTGTTTAATTTCCATGTGTTTCTGGAGTTCTTATGGTTTCTTTTGCCATTTATTTCCAATTTCATTGCACTGTGGTCAGATAATATACATGGGATTATTTCTGGTTTCTTGCATATACTTAAGCATAACCTGTGGACTAATATGTGGTCTATTTTAGAAAATGTCCCATGTGCAGCTGAAAAGAATGTGCATTCTGAAGAGGTTTGGTGGAACACTCTGTGTATGTCCACTAAGTCCAGTTGTTCCAAATTCTGTTTCAATTCTGCTACTTCTTTGCTAATTTTTTGTCTGCTTGACCTATCCTCTTTAGATGGGGGGGTGGTGTTAAGGTCTCCTGTTAAGATTGTAGTGTTGGATATTAGATTTTTCATGTCCAGTAAGGTTTGTCTTATATAACTTGCTGCTCCTGTGTTGGGTGCATACATATTTATGAATGTTACCTCTCCATCCTGAATTTTTCCCCTAACTAGTATGTAGTGGCCTTCTTTGTTACATTTGATCAATCTTGATTTGAAGTGTAGACTGTCTGCAAACAGGATTACTACCCCTGCTTTTTTATTGTGGTTCTAGAGCATGTAGTATTGTTTTCCATCCTTTCACTTTTAGCTTATGAGTTTCTTTATGAGTTAACTGTGTTTCTTGTATACAGCATATTGTTGGGTTTTGTTTCCATATCCATTCTGCCAGTCTACTTCTTTTAATTGGAGAATTGAGTCCATTGACATTGATAGTTATAATTGAAATGTATTGTCTTATGATTTACATGGCTTTTCTTTACTACCGTTTACCACTTTTTCTCCTATGTTTAATTGGTTGCCTTCGTTGGTGTGATCTTTCTGTTCTCATGTGTTGAGTTGCAGTCATTTTGGTCTTTCTCTAATATAGTTTGTAGTATACTGTGTAGTGCTGGCTTTGACATCATAAAATTTTTTAGTTGTTCCTTTTCGTGGCAGTGTTTGCCTTCTCCCTTGTGCTTGAAAGAGAATTTTTCCGTGTATAGAAGTCTGGGCTGAAATTTGTTTTCATGGAGGACTTGAAGCACTGTGCTCCATGCTCTTCTTGATTTCATAATTTGTGAAGAGAAAGCTGCCATTATTCTGATGGGTTTTCCTTTAAATGTGATCTGTTTCTTTTCTCCAGCAGCTTTTAGTATGTTATTCTTCTCCTGGATTTCTGGAATCTTGATTATTATATGTCTTCATGTGTTTTTAGTCGGGTTGATGTTATTTAGCCTTTTGTATGCTTCAGTTACCTGAATATCAGATTGTTCTCTCATATTTGGGAAGTTTTCTGCCATTACTGCTGCCCATATTCTTTTTATATCGTTTGTGTTGACTCCTTCTTTCTCATTGATTCCTATTAATCTCACGTTGTTCATTCTTGCATCATCTTGAAGGTTTTGAATTATTTTTTCATGTGTCCTGGTTGTTTTTAAGAGATAATTTCTTGCCTTCTCACTAGCTGCGAGTGTGTCTTAAAGACTGAGATTTTATCTTCACTTTCATTCATATGGTTTTGCCAGCTTGTGATTGAGACTTTGTTCTCTTGTATATCTGTTTGATATTGTTTCAGGTGATCTATTTCTGTCTTATATTGCTCAGCTATGTAATCCATCATTTTTGTATTCTCCTCTAATTTTTTTTATCAATGTCTTCTTTAATATTACTTAAGTCTTTAATTATATTTACCCTTTCTCTCTTTAGTTCAGAGATTATTTCTGTTCTGCTCTCCTCTTTATCTTTCTGCATTTGTTTCCCTATTTTATATGCTATTAATTTAGACATGTCTTTTTTTTTTTCTTCAGGGGTTATTTCTATTCTGCTTTGTTCTATACGTTTCTGCAATTGTTTTTCCACTTCAGATTCTATTAATTCATGCATTTCTTTTTTTATTTCAGATGTTATCTCTGATCTGAGGTGCTCTATATGTTTCTGTATTTGTCGATCTACCTCAATTTCAGAGATTTTGGCTGCATGATTCCTGTTTTCTTCTATGGCATCATCTCCTGTGTTTGATATGGGTGGGCTTGGGCCCTGTGACTGCATCTTACTCCTTGTCTTTATCATTTTGTATTGCAGTGATTTCTGTACTTTGGTGAAGTTATACTGTTAGCACCTATGGGAGTTTGCTCTGGATCCACCAAGCTTGTTCCCCTCCAGTGGTGCCTGGCTGTGAGTTGCAACTCAGGCCACTGGCTGCTGTGATGCCCTGTGGGCCTGGACCATGGGTGGAGTCAGAGCTCTGGAGTTGAGTCTGAGGATGGACGCAGGCTGAGGGTCCTTACCAGGCTGGCACAAGAAGGGCAGGTGGGTTGGTGGATGGGTTCAGGAACATAGTTCAGGTGGGGAGGGTGGAGAGATGGAGGCAGGTTCAGGGATCCTTACCCGGCAAGGGTGTGGGTCAGACCAGACAGTGGATGGGCTTAGGACCACCAAGCAGTCTGGCCAGAGTGGATGGTGAATGAGTTTGGGACTGTAGTTCAGGCGGGGAGAGCCCAGCATGGATATTTTACCATTTAACTCCATATAGAATGTTAACAAAAACAATTACACAATTTTACACAAAAATTTAGATATCAAATCACATATAACATTGTAGCAGGCCATTCTTATGACATTTTGTGACATGTTTACCTATTCATTTTGACATAATATAACTATTTTAACCAATCTTCTTTATGTAACACATGTGAATTTTTCACCTAATTTTCCTTAAATAAGCCATACATCATAAGGCTTTTTCTTCCTTCCCCCATTTTTTTGAATTTCAAAGTGTTATTACAATAAACAATCTTTGTTTAACATTGTAGAAGACCTGTATACTTGGAATCATGGATACATTTAAGACAGGTGAGATTAACAACAATGAGTTATCATATACATGTGAAAACCTTTGTTTTTTAATTTAGTTGACTACTAAAACTGTTTTTAAAGAGAAAACCAGATTGTATTTTTTTTTTTTTTGAAAGACATTTTTTTGGTGGGACTGGGGTTCAAACTCATGACCTTACACTTACCAGGCAGGCACTTGTGCCATGGAGCTAACTGCCCAGCTCCTCTTATCAGAATTTTTTTTTTTTGTGGTAGCAGGCATTGAACTCAGGAACTCACACTTGCCAGGCAGGCACTTGTGCTGCTGAGCTATCTCCTCGGCACCACCAGAACATTTTTTAAGAAATACATTCTCTCATCTGTAAATAATATCTATGCCATATATTTACCAAAATTGAGTTATCATTATATATTTTTCCATCTATTTAGCCCTTAGATTTCCATTTCTTTAGTTCCTTCAATAGGCCCCTTGTTACATCTGGCCTCCTTGTTAACTTTTTTCTCAGATCTCCATCATGGTATATCCTGACAGTACATTCTTATACCCAAATAGGTCTTTCAGCATTCTCTGGAAAAACACAAGCATACCCTCTCCCCCAGGTTAGTAGTGGGCTGGGTCCCTTCTGTTGTCCAATATGGAAATCTCTCTAAAGGACTCCTCCTAGCTTTTTTGTGTGTATTTGATGGAATTCCTTTTTGCTGCTGTATGTCCATCTTTTGAAGAACTTAAAAGTTAATAGTGTCTTATACATGAAGAACATAGTTTAATTTATTTTTGAAGGTCAATTATTGAACTATTATTTTGCTAGCTTGCCCATCACTGACAATCTTCTTAGCAGCTTGCAACCAACCTGCTGCACAATCTTGGGAAGGTTCGTTAGGAATATTTTGCTCTTATAACGGAGGTTCCTTGAAGCCCTAAAGGTAGATCTCTTGGTTTACTACATAGCTGCAATGTAAAGGTCAGTTGATTTTTTGTGCTAGCAAAGGTATCCTAAAAGTTGTAAAACACATTTCCTGCCTGTTTCCTGCTATATGTAAATATATTTTCTTTCCACAATAGTCTCCTGGATTCAAACCTGTTTTAGCTATTCCTTTCAACTCTTTTAGGGCCATAGTCTGTTGTAGCATTTCTACTAAACTCAAAAGTGAAGGGAGAAATAGGGCCATAAACAGCAACAGCTTGTTTTAACTCTTTTAAGGTTTTAAAAGATAGGGATTTATGAAGACCTACAACTTAGTTTGAGTCTGTGACTCAGTGAAATTTTCCTGAGCTGGCTTGCTCAGGATTGTGGCTTGTGGCTCTTTAAAACACATTGGGTGTTTTAGTTTTGCCCAGATATTAACCATAGACACTATCTTGAGCCTAACAAATTTGCGATGCCAGCAATGTGCATAGCCAGTGCCAATGCCATAGGATTCCATAGTTATGACCCCCCCCACATAGCACCAGGCACACAGACTGTAGTTGGTGGTATGCACCAACCTCTGTGGCTGGATGAGGCAAACAGATCAGCAGGCAGCTGAGGAATCCCAGCTGGGTTTGCCTAAGTCCAGAGTACAGAAGCCTCCCAAAGCCCAGTTTGTGCCCCTATCCCCAGCAACACTGTGCTGCTTGGAATCAATGCTTCATGATTTAAAAGAACTCTTTTTTGTCCTCTAACTGAGCAAAACTAGAGGATTTAAGCTCTATCTGCTATATATTTACTCTACTTTCCTTGTCCCTCTTGGGACTTGATTTCAAAACAGTATTCCATACTAAGTCCTTTATAGTAGTCTTAGAAAGTAGCACAAATACAAAACCCCCCAAAATGAACATTTTTATATACATCTATATATATCTGTCAAATTTACAGTTCTTGAAACTGTTTTTCCCATTGGTAACCCAATCAAAACTCTGTTAGACTTTTCTCAAGCCTCGTTCTCTCTTTGCACTCCTTTATCTCTCTGGCCCTAGTGAGCCCAATTCCCAAGTTTTACACCTAGTACGCTAGTGCGAAGGCACAACTGTGCTGGCTCTAACCACTCTACCCCCCCCCACCCCCTTGTGTATACTTATTGAAAGTGGTTCCTCCGCCCACACTTACCTCATAATGGAGTCCCTATTCAGGCACCAAATGTAGAGATCTATTGGTCTTAGTGCGAACAGTTCCACCCCAGGGAGACACAGCGATACGAATTAGAAAGATAGATGAAAAGCTGGGCTAGGTGGATGCCAGTCTGCCTGATGGGCAAGACTAACTCAACACACACAAAAATGATCCTTTATTTATACTTTTTCAAAGTTTGTATCACATGACACAATGTTGTTTAGCAACTAATAGCAGGTCTGAACCAGACAGGGTGTTTTTCTCAGCGCTGGGTAGCTTGTTTGCTTTAGGCACTGAGACCTAGTTCTACCTACATTACACTTGATCAATTTCCTGGCTTTCTGTGGCTCCCAACAGTAATACCCATAGTCCAAGGACATCCACACCACATAGCAGTGCTTCTTCCACAAAGGCACACATGTTGAGTACATGAATCTGTCCCAGCTGCCTGATGAGAATGAAGCTAAGGGACAGATTGCCTTGAATTTGGAAAAAAAAAACATAGGCAATATATCTTACACAGAACCCTTTAGTATGGCCCGTGCAGATGTGTGTCATAAATGACTATAAAGTCTCACCCTGGAATTGGTAGTCAGGACCAATTTGTCTTCACTCAGGAGGGTAGCAATGGGCCTTCCAGAAGTTACCACAAGATTATTTGCATAGTGCAGCATTGTGCCATAGCCTTGTGGCCCAGGACTTGGCCACTTAGGCAAAGCCATATTCTGGGTCACTGTTTCATTGTGTTGATATCACTAACCATGCACAGTCTGAAAAAGGTTTGCTGACACTGGAATGGACCATGAACAAATAAAAGGTTGAGTGAACTGGTTTGTCAGTCAAATTCTGGGCAGTTACATGGTCACAGAGGATCGGGCCCAGGAGGGTGTACCAATTACAGGCATAGTGGGAGTGAGCTTGCTCAGTTTTTGCTGAATGTGCAGTATCTAGATATCTCTTTTGTGCAAGATGATCCAAAGGGGCAACATATGGGGCCAGACAGATGCATTGGAAGCTACTTTTCAGAAATCAAAGAGGGCTGTTTCATGGTACAAGCTACATGAATTACTGACTCTAATCTTCTGTCTATCTTAACCGTCAGTGTAGATGATGAGGTATTTGTCTAAGGCCAATGGCAAAAACAAGGGCTGCAGAAGCACCCTGTTGCATTTTGGTCACAGTTGTGGAAGAAAGCAAAGAGCCTATATAGTCTGACAGCAGTGGTCAGTAGTCTCATGTTAATGAGGTGTTTAATGCCCGGGAGAGTGTGCAGAAGCCCCTCACAGGTTGCTCTGATCATTACCTTCCTCATTTTTTTCCTGTTGTAGCCACATTTTTCCATTCACATTTATAGACTGTATTTGTTTTGTGAGCTAACCAAACACTTTCTGGCAGCAAACAGCCTTTTCTACATGAAGCAACCAAAGCTTTTGCTTTAATATCTACTTTCCCCACTTGAATGTAGGATCCACCGAGGCACAAGTTCTTGTTTTCTTTTGTTCAATGATGTATCTCAAATACCTAAAGCACACATTGGGTATTTGACAAATATTGGCTGGTGAAACTACATGAGTGGTTTCATCAGATGAACAAGGCAATGAGGCTTGGACATTAAATAAATATAGCTATGAATAATTTTAAAACTAGAGTTAGGAGAATATAGAATTTGGAGTTTTATTAAGAGAAATTGTGAAAGCAGGTTTATCAGAAGAGATGACAATAAGGACAGGTGTATTTTACGACTCAGTGAGTGTCTAATTCAGCATTCAATAAGTGTTACAGTCAACATCCTTGATTTCTGTCTTGATTTTATTCAAAGTAAAGGAGAAAATAAAGGCAAAGATGAAAATAAATCACAAAGGAATTTATTTTGAACTTCTTTTTGGTTTAAATACAGGGATAAAGATAAAGTAGCAACTAAACACAGAATCTACAATAAAAGTTTGGCGCAGACAGAAACCAGAACAGAGATGATTTATTTAAGTACAAAATGGGTGGGGTGAAAGCTCAGTGGAATAAATGCCTGCCATGGCAAGTGCAGGAATCAGGGTTCAATCCCTGATCCTGCCTGCCATTCTGGCCCCACCCCTGAGGCGCACTGAGCCAGTGGCCGAGTCTGGTCATGGTGGCGTATGCCTGTAATCACAGCACTGGGGAGGGTGAAAACAGGAGGATCACTATGAGTCTGTAATGAGTAATGAGATCCTGTACCAAATACATAAATGTGAAAAAAATTTTAAGTCAAAAGGCAGATTTTTGTGTAAATCTGGGTCAGCATGTTGCTCTTCTACTTTCTACAAAAGACCTACAGTTGACCTTTCCTGAGCTATGGGCCTATTATAGTAGTAAGACAGCTTTCTATTACACTTGTGAGAATTTGGGGAGATGAGGAGATGAATAGAGCTTGGCTTTATAGTGATCTTTTCTTGACAAATAATGAGTACTCAGCGGGCCATGAAGCAGACCTGATAAGGTGGGGGGACATTGCCAAAACCTAAGATCCAATAAGCAATATCAACCTCAGCAAGGGGTACCAAAGAAGGTAGTGAGAAGTTCTGAATGATGGAGATGAAGTAGGTGAAGAATTCCATACAGCCCAAACTCTCCCCTAGACAGTTACACTTTCCTGGGGAGACAGAAAAGGTTGTAAGGATGGGTCACACCTGCAAGATGCGAGAGCTTGCAGGCATGACCACCCCAGTGAGCCTCAGCTGCTTAATCAGCATCACAGGTCATGACCATATCTACTATATAGGTTCATTATCAAGGTTTAGTGGATTCCAACAGCTAGTTCTCATCTAGGATCTGCACTTGGCTGATCTCTACACATGGCAGCTATTTCAGATCTCATTGAATCCAAGATAAAATGGTTCTAAAGCATCCACGAATTTCAAAACTGCTCATTTCAATTGGTCAACGGTTTTCATATGCCTATTATCTCCCAGGTATTGATGAGAACAACAAATAAAAGCTCATGTTTAAAAATGCTTATTACTTAAGAACCCTTTGAAAGGCAGTAAAGAGATTAATTTCCATTTCACAAATTGGCACTAGAATAATTTACTCTGATTCCAGGTTCCACGTGGCTTCCATTTAGAAACCCTTTTAAAGACAGTAATGGTCAATACTATTCAGATGAGTGCCTAAACTGCAACCCAAACCAAGTCATTTAACACAAAGTATCAGCACTGCAATTAAGCACATGTACAGAGGTTTTAGTTTATAAAAAACAATTCCTATATTAACATCTTTGGTTTTAAATTTTAAAAAGCAAATAATACACATACTATAATTTTGCTACCACTGCTCTAAACATCATGGATCCTGAAAGTACTGGGGTAAACATGCCCTACTTTTTGCAGGGCATTTCTAAACTGCAAACGGTTTGCACATGTTTAAATATTTGTAAAATATTTTTTAAATACCATTTTTGATATGTGAAATTAAATGAATTTTTTTCTGGTTCATGTACAAGACAATTTATTTCATTGTTATCAATGTGTGCTTTCACAGCACAATGGTAGAGATGAATAGTTCAGACAAGGATCATATGGCTAGCAAACCTAAAATATTTTATAATTTTTTAAAAATTCTTTTTGTTTCACTTTGTTTTGTTTTCTTTTTGAGGCAGGATCTCTCTATATAGTTCAGGTTAGCCTTGAGCTCACTTTGTAACCCAGACTAATTTTCAGTTCACAATGATCTTCCTGCCTCAGCCTCACTTCCTGCCTTATGTGCCATTATTCCTGGATGTGTCTTTTTCTAACAGAAAAAGTTTGCTTTAAGAGTGGTTGAAAAGATGTGGTATTTTTATACAATGGTATATTACTCAGCTATGAAGAATGATAAACTAGAAGACTTCATATATAAGTGGATGTATCTTGAACATATACTCATAAGTGAAATAAAACAGACCTACATATGTAAATATCATATAGTTTCCCTAGTGGAAGAACTCGAAGAAATAAAAATGGAAAGACATAACACTGCTGAATGGAAACAAAAGACTTAACCATTACACAATGAAGTGACAGCAAACAGAAAAGATAGGAAACATGGCAGGATGAAAATCATGCACTTATGTGCACAGGATGCCTAAGAACCACCAAAATATTAACACTGAGGGTAGCAATGTGTAACACTAGAAACATGCTTGGAATACCTGCCATTCTTGTCTTTTAGAGTTGTGCTACTTCTAATGTAACTTCAGTTACTGCTATACTCTCAAATAAATGATTGGTTTACAAGAGAAAAAAAGTTTGCTGATCCTCTGTTTTATGTGATTGCTGCTCTAATAGGTTATCCCCCCCTACCCAAGTAGTAGTTAATGGTTCTAATATCTCTTGATCCTGGAATTCTAATGTTTGGTGATTCTGTGACATTGCCTTCAACTTCTCCATTCTGATTTGGACTTCAAGAGGTGGCTATAGCACTTACCTGGGCGATGGAGGTAATTAGAACACAGACACCTACCAAGAGAAAAGAGTATGAAGGCTTCATTCTTCTTGAAGTATCCTTGCTCATCCAGGAAATGTTGACGATTGAAGACATTTGGGTAGCAGAAGTTTTGGGGCTCTTGGAGGACTAAACCAATTAAAGGATAGACATCTGTACGCCGGGATGAAGATAGGAGTAATTAGGAGAAATCAGTGTTGGATAACTGTGATGGACCAACTGTAAAGGGGAAAGGTGAAGGAATGGATACGAGTATGGAAATCAATCTTGGGCATGTAATATCCTCGGAAATGTGTGTCACAAGTGACAGCACGAGGGACACCCTTGTGCACAATGTTTGTCATTCTCAGTACTTCATGGATGACAGCATCTGTGTAGGGCATTTTGGGCCAGTCACTAACACTTGAAATCCTGTATGGTCCAATCACCTGGATAATTTCTTCATACACCTTGGCTAGATCAGAAAATGTAGCAGAAAAGTTAAGAATCTTGAGATGGAGAAATTATCCCTATCTATGAAAGAGATTTCTTTCTTTTTTCTTTTTTGTACCAGGGATTGAACAAAGGACCTTGTGCTTACCAGGCAAGTGTTTATTCTACTGAGCTATCTCCCTGGCCCCTAATGAAAGAGATTTCTAAGGATAAAGGCTGTACGTGTTTTCATTGCTTAAACTGATATATCCCATCGGGTATGGTGGCACATGCCTGTAATCTCAGCACTTTGGAAGCTGAGGCAGGAGTACTGCTGCAAGTTCAAGGCCAACCTGGGCTTAAAAGAATTCAAGTTAGCCTGAACTACATAACAAAACTGTGTACCAAAAAGAAAGAACTGATACATCTGTAGTGTTTAATAAATCTGAGCTGATAATGCGAGGCACATAATTTGGAAGCTTGAATGTTAGGCAGGACATCTGGTCTTTACTTGAAAACATCAAGTACCTATGGAAGACTTATTTGAACTTTTTAAAAAAAATTTGGTACATGGTCTTGCTATGAAGCTTGAATTCATAGTAATACTCCTGTCTCAGTCTTCTCAGTGCTTGGATTACAGGCATGCACCAACATACCCTATTTCAGTGGCTGGCACTCTGCTCCAAGGCTGGGACAGCATGGTACTAAGGATCTAACCTGGGTCCCTGCACTTGCCAGCGGGTACTTAGACCACTGAGCAATCTCTAGCCCTTTGAACTACTTTAGTAAAGAGAATGACCAAATCTAAGAATTTTTTTAACTAAGAAATGAGGTCCTCACTAAAATTACCCAAATAGACCAGACCAAAATTTACTGAAATGATTCTATTTGCTTTTGGCAATGCATTTAATCAAATAGCCATCAATGATAACCACCTCCTAATTTCTAAAACCTGTACATGTTATGTATGTAGGATTACAAGAGAGTTTTAAAGCGGATATCACTAAATTAAAGATTTTATGAAAATATTATTCTGAATTATCAAGATTTGACCCTAATAAAGTCATGTGTGCCTGTATAAAACATTAGCAGGATTAGAGTTATCAGTTATGACAAAAACGCAAACAAATTCTTTAAGCAGAGCAAAGATATTGCACCAATGATACTGAAGATGCAAAAAAGGAGTCATGTAGCTAGGCATGGTGGTTCAGGCATATAATCCCAGCATTCAAGGGACTGAGGCAGTAAGATTTCTGAGTTCAAGGCTAGAATTCACTACACAGTTAATTAAGGACCATCTTAAATGGTCTTACAACAGCCTGGATCAAAAAACAAGTGGAGAAAGGAAGGGAGGATGGAAGGAAGTTAACCTTACATGCTGGAACACAAAGAATGCGCCTTAAAAAAATGGGACTTAGACTGAACTTTGAGTTCAGCCACCTAATAAACACTTTCTGAATTTCTGGCATCAGTATTGTAGGATAATAAATTCATGTTGTTTAAAATATTAAATTTCATCAGCCATAGAAAATAAAAATAATCATCAAGTCAAAGGTGAATTTAGTGGCCTCTTGTGTCAGAAATTTTAATATATCTTTCCTCTTGCTTTGTTTAATGAAACTTTGTGTCTTTTCTAATGCTTTTTCCATACTATTTAGTATTCTTTAAAATCTTTTTAAAGAGATAAAGTGATGAAGGGTTAAGAGGCAGACCTGTAGGATTCTAAATTTTCAAAATGGTGTCTCCTTTCCTGTTAGCAGGGGGAGGTTATTTTTTAATAATTTTATTACTTTTAATAAGAAATAACAATGAGTCAGTTTCAAAACACATTAGTAGGACAGCCACAAAAATTAATACAATGCATATTGTTGTCTTCATAGTATTTTTTCAGAGTACAAGATGCAGACATGATAACTTTTCTAAACCCTATCAGTACAAATATTTCCTCTCAAATTTTTGTATCCATAATGGTTAAAAAACTATCCTGTCTGCATTCTGTGCTCTAAATAACTGCTATGAGGACAACAATGTGCATTGTATCAACTATAGGGAATGTACTATTAATGTGTTTTGAGACTGTTGTATTGTTATTTCTCATTAAAAGTAATAAAAATAAAAGATAAATATTTCATATTATTGAGATAAAAGAAACTAGTTGTATGCATAGTCGAGTATTTCGTAATACTAGTGGGTTATCAGCAGAACTGGCAATGTGGGAAGCTTTTGACTTGAGCCTTTTACAGCTCAACATACTAATCTGGCTTTACTTTTTATGCCTTGTGGTTAAACTTTTCTGTGCTGGATGGTTAAGGCCAAGTTAAAGCAAGATCTATATTCCAAAACATTCTGGAGGGTTAACAACTTAAGTTTGCAGACCAAAAAATTAGAGAAAAAGAAAGGCTGCAAGGATAGCCAATATTTTGGTCCTAGCTGTTCATGGTCAGTGTGGACTCAGGACATAAGTGAACCTGTATTGTAACATTCTATAACTCAGTGCTGTCCCAAATTTTCTGTTCAAGGAGATTATGGGGCCACAGAGAAAGGAGATCAATGATGTATAGTGTGTCCAAGAAGAGGTACCTAGAGAGAAAACATTCTCTCAAGTTTTCACAAAATCTAAATTGATTAGTACTTCTTGGGAATATTGATCTTGTACATTAGGATGCTTCAGTAGCAGCAGAATTCATAACGTAGTGTAGAGTTCACTGATTCTGTGCCAGCAAAGAAAAAATCGATCTTCAGCTCTGGTGATTGCTAGTGATGATCAAGTTGTGGGTGTTGAATTCTGCGTTTGGATTATTTTTTTCCTGAAAGCAAAAGAGATAGTAAATAGAATTTCTCTCTTGAGTCTTTATTTTCTTATGTTCTCTCTGTGTCAAGGGTAGAGATTTGTGAAAATATGACAGATAAGTAAGCCAAGTCCAGGAGAGGAAACAATTGGAGAAAAATTCCTAAGACTGAAGTGTGCCTGGTGTGTCAGAAGAACAGCAAGAAGAGGCCAGTGTGGTTGACATGGATGAACAAACGGTAGACTGGGAAGAGGAGAAAATAGAATAATACATAAAGTTTCAAAGATTGAGTTATAATTCTAAATCACCAAGTAAAAAATTAAATATCTGTAATAAAAACCAAATCTGTAAATCTCCAAAATTCTCAGAATCAATGGAACAGATAGATTGTTTCTATATTTCTATATTTCCAAGTCCTTAAACTTTTGACGCCTTTAAATACTAAGCTATGTTTCTTAAAAGACCTGTTCTACCCTTTCTGTAAATGTAAATCTCTGGCATAAGTAATTAGAAAGGTGTTGTCTTAGTTACTTTTCTCTCATTGCTGAGACAAATACCCAACTCACAAACCTACGGAAGGAACAGTCTGTTTAGGTCACAGTTACTGGAGGTTTCGTAATTTAAAGCAGCCTGAATTACACAGCAAGACCTCAAGACTATGCTGCTCTGACCAGGATGATTTGCTCCATTCCTCTGAGAGACTGCCGCCTGGGTCGGGGTGGGGGGGAACCTCTGACAGTGCATGCTGTCAGCTTAAGGGTTCACGCCTCTCTTGATCATGCCCCTCAAGCCCCGCCCTCATCCTTTGGCCCTGCCCCTTGAGCCACTAGCTTGACAGCCCCATGGTTTACATGAGGCTTTGGGGACAACTAGATACAAACCATAACAGGTGTAACATTTTAACTTTCTGTGTTGCTAAGATTTCTAGATTCAAAATCTATTTTTGATATCATAAATATCTCACACGCACTCACAGTGGAGCAATATTCAGCCATAGTGAAGAAGGAAATCTTGTCACTTGCAGTAAAGTTGATGGAACTGGGGAACATTATGTTAAATTCAGCAAACCAGCCACAGAAAGACAAATACTGCAATTCTTTTCTGTATGGAGAATGTTTAAAAAAATTCTGCCTTAAAGTTGAATAGTGGATTCCAGAGAATGGAAGTAAAAGTGAGTTATTGAATTTGTCCAGGACATACTGAATGCATTATAAAAACACAGTGTGGCTCAGGTAGAGAGTAGTTTCAATTGGGACACCTATGTGATAAAAATTTTCTAAACTGAAAGCCATAGTTAGAGGGCTGAAGCTGTAGCTCAGTGACACAGTGATTGCCTAGCAAGTGCGAGGCCCAAAGTTCAATTCCTGGTAAAAAAAAAAAAAAAAAAGGACCAAAAGGTCCCTTTGCAAGACCATAGCTAGAAATACAAGATGTGGACTCTTCCAGAAGTAAATCTGACTCCAGATCTACTATGCATTCGCATGTGTAAATTACTACACTTTTGTGTTGAAGTCTAGATTTCCCAATCTGCAAATAACAAACATCAATGTATAAATTCATGAAAATTCAATATAATTATCCACTTAGCACAGTGCCTGACATATAATACCCACTCAAGCAATCCTGGTGGAATATAAATATTGTTTTTGTAATCAATATTTAAATGCATTTGTAGTAGAGTCACAGATTTGGGAAAAATATAATAGTAAGATACACAGTTCAAAAAAAGAAGGATATCTAGATTCTGCCTAAATCTTCTAAAAATTCAGTCTAGACCACTGAGAAACTCCTTCCCTTGGCCTCAGTTGTACCATCTGTCAAACAGGATGCTGGTCAGGTAAGTGTATTTAGGAACA
>PVKN010023580.1:0-14739 GCA_004027915.1 Capromys pilorides
GGGGTGCACTCTGCACCTTTATCCACAAGATGGGTGATGGAGTGGCCAAACTGTGTTCAGGTGCACTTCATTTCTCTGTGAACTCCAAACTGCCCCCTGAAAGTCTGGTAATGTAAATTCAAAAGGAGGAGAGAGCCGCCACGCTGGGTCCCTTCCCCGTGGTCCTCATAGCAGTGGCGGCCGGGCTTGCTCAGGGTCAGTGGCCCTCAGCTCTGCCATGGCGGCTCCTTTCCTTCGTTTTCCGGTGCTAGTACAGAATACCCAACGCCGGGCATCTAGCAAGGAGAAGCTACTTCTTGAGCTCCTGGTTCTGGGCCCTGAGAGCACGCTGCAGCACGGACTCCACTGAGGGCCTGTGCCCCACAGCACGAGTCACCTGGCTTCACGCCGACCGGGTCCCCCAAGACCCTGCTCACGGCCTAGGACCTCACCCCCACTCTTGAGAAGAATCCACTCACAAGGAAGCTGCCTGGTGATAAGGCCTGAGCACCTCCCAACACCATTTCACCAGGAATCAAATTTCAACATGGGTTTGGCTGGGGACAACCACATCCAACCCATAGCATGGGTGGCTCTGGCCAGGCCCACAGGGGCAGGGAGAGCCGATGGGTACTGCCCCAGTGGCAGGAGTGTCCAGGGACCAGGACTCACACGTATACACATACACACACACACACACACACACACGCACACACATTCACTCACATAATGCTCAGCCCTGTGCCATATTGGACCCCTTCTCTCTCCAGCTTCTCTCTGCCTAGGAAGGAAGGGAGTGACCTGCAGCTCTGTGCCCGCCAGCCCTGCACAGCCCCTGCTCAGCCCCTGCTCAGCCCCGCTAATTCCCACTGCCAGGGAAGTCCTGGCAGAAGAGCTGCTCGGGGCATGTGGTGGGGCCCCCTCATGCCAGGCAGGAATCTCTTACACAGAAGGAAAACCAGGGAAGCGCCCGTGACACAGGCGGCCTGCGGGATGGGACCCTCCTGGCCTCCCAGTATGCACAGCTGTGTGGGCAGCTGGAGCCAGGACCCGATGACCAGGAAACAATCTTTCGGCAGGACATAGGCAGCTGGGCAGCCACAAGGGTCACTGCCCAGGACAATCAGCCAACATCCGGTACTCCAGCGTGTGCGTACAGGTGGGCACTGTCTACAGGGGACGCGGGAACACTGGCTGCTCATTGGTGCATTTTAATAGACCAATTTGTATTCAGCTGCACGCTTGCATGGCCATCCATGCACGTTCCACAGGTTTGCTGGACACCTGCGGCGAGCTAGGCGCCACCGGGATGAACCCACACATTTCCTGATCGGGACGCACAGTAGTCTCGTAGCAGGTGCCAGACACCCTGAGCTGGCAGGTGGCAGAGGTCACCCTGAGGTCTGTCCTCAGCAGGCTCTTGGAAGGCCCTGTTATGGTTTGTACTTAGTTGTCCCCCTAAAACCTCATGTAAATCATGCGGCTGTCAAGCACAGGGTTCAGGGGGCGGGGCCAAAGGACCAGGGGCGTGGCCAAGAGAGACTTGAACCTCTGACAGTAAGTGCTGTCAGAGGTTCTCCCCCCATGCCCCAGGCAGTGGTCTCTCAGAGGTATGGAGCAGATCATCCTGGACACAGCGGCATAGTCTCGAGGTCTTGCTATGTAATTCAGGCTGCTTTGAATTATGACACCTCCCGTAACTGTGAGCTAAATAAACCTTTCCTCCCCTAAGCTTGTGTGTTGGGTATTTGTCCCAGCAATGAGAGAAGAGTAACTAAGACAGGCCCCTTGGTCATCAGAGTTGGAGTCGAGCAAGCTGAGGGTCCTTGTCCTCTGTAGTGGGTCATTTCCGCCTGGCGTGGCCTTGCAGTGCCCAGAGACACACTCACCGTGGTTAGTGCAGCAAGAGTTTGGCGTACAACCTGGCAGAGCCTGGTCCCCACTTGTCATCAGGAGAAGAAAGGAAGAGTCGCCAGGCCTTGAAGAGTCACACCAACAACATCTCACTTGGAAGGGACATAGGCTGAGGGCATCCAGGCTGGCGAGGCTGGCTGTTGTGTCCCTCTAGCCATAGAGTCATCTGTCATTCTCAGGACAGCAGGAAGACAGCCCAGCAACAGGAGACACCTGGACAGGGCACGGAGCTGGCTGGAGGGGCGGCCAGCAGCCTTCCACGTCAGGGGAGCTCATGAAATTCTAATGACATCCCAGGCTGGCCAGGAAACATCCTTTCAAGTGGAGGCCAGGAAGTGCTCCCGCGTCTGCCAGCTCTCGAAAGTCGACCTCGGGTGAGCAGCAATTACCCGGCATCTCCTGCCTCCGGCCTGCTGCCCCGGCAACCCTGGTCTCTGCCTGTCAGGGTGGAAGCGGTGGGGTCTCCCAGGCCACGTGCTCTGTCTCTGCCTCCTGCCTCCTTCAGCTGCCCTCCTCCAGGATCAGGGTTGCCACAACCCCCTGCCCCTACCCCCATGTCAAGGTCAAGGGCAAGGTCAAGGTCACCTGCAGCTTCCAGCCAGAGCCTCCCTGAGGGACGCACTGGGGGCTGTGGTCTGTGACCGGTGCCCTCAGGAAGGGCCCCTTCGCACCTCCATGCCCCTCCAAGTTGCTTCTGGAAGTAATTTCCATGTAATGAGAACACAGGAAAACCTCATTATTTTAGACACCGCTAATTAGGGGTTTGTGATCAGCCCGCCCGGCCTGCCGACGCTGACATTTGCTTCCTCTCCTGACGCTGCAAATTAACAACCAGGCAAGATCACCGTGCCTTTAAAGTCAGCAGCTTCCAGCCAGTGACCAGCGGCAACCACACGTGCGGCCTCCCTGTGCTCGTTACCAGTCTCTCCTTCAGAGGGGGCTCACAGAAGCTCTACCTTGAGAGGCCCCAGAGGAGCCCACAGTTAGCCCTTCATTGTAGTGGGAATACATAAAGAAATATATTTCATACAGAATTATTTTGTAATATTCACTCAAAAGGTCAAATGCCGAAGAATGGAGATTTGCCCACCACACACTAGAGACCCAAAGACCCCAAGTAGGGGCCTGGATCCTGCGCCAGTGCCCCCCAGGAGTCCAGCCAAAGGCCTAGAGCCTATGGCAGTACCCCCCTGAGTCTAGCCGGAGGCCTGGATCCCACGGCAGTGTCCCTGAGTCCAGCCAGAGGCCTGGAGCCCACGGCAGTGCCCCCCTGAGTCTAGCCGGAGGCCTGGAGCCCATGGCAGTGCCCCCCTGAGTCTAGCCCGAGGCCTGGAGCCCACAGCAGTGCCCCCCTGAGTCCAGCTGGAGGCCTGGAGCCCACGGCAACGCCCCCCTGAGTCCAGCTGGAGGCCTGGAGCCCAGGACAAGTCTCATGCCAGTCTGCATCAAGGATCTGTGCTGGGCAGGCTCAGCGCTCAGCCGCGGAAGCTCAAAAGCCTGCGCCAGCTGGTGAAGGGTCTGTGCCAACAGGCTGGGAGACTGCGCTGGAGCAGGTAGAGATGCTCGAGGCAAGGACCAGAGCTCCTGGGCAGCGTGCCACAGCCATCCTCAGCAGCCAGGAGGACCCGAACTCCTCGACAACGAGAATAGCCAAGTCTGGACCAGGAAAGCCATGGCCGCATGCTTCTCCAGCAGGATCCACCGCACCACCTTCCCCCCAGTGCCCCTGTTATGCTGTGGGCAGCAGCCCCCCGTGGGCTCTCGGTACCCCACACCACATGGGCACAGCTGGGTGTGTTAAGTGGCCCAATGGCTAGTGCACCATGCCCCTTTTATGGAAGAGGACCCTAGGCCCTGGAGGCTGAAGGCTTTTCTAGGATCACTGTGGGCAGACCTCAGAAATGGGACCTCGGCCCTCCAGCTCCCACCCCCGACACAGTCAGTGGCGAAGAGGGTCTGTCAGCAGGATCCACAGCCCCATGCCCACCTCCCTCAGACTAAGGAGCAGTGGGGCCGCTGGATCTGAGCTCCCTCCTCCAGTCCTGATGGATCCGGCCCAGTGTGGGCGTCCTTCAAGGACAGGGCCGAGGAGCCCGTCTCCTGTGTAAATCGTGAGCTCCACAGAGGTCTCAGAGAGGGCCAGGAGGGTACCAGGCACAGCGCGTTGTCAACAAAGGCCGAGAGATCCTGTTGCCGAGGCAGACGTCCTGTATCGAGAGGAGGGAGAAAGGTGAGGACTGAAGAGAGCCAAAGAGAACCGGAAGGTGCTGGGAGGAAAGCCGGGACCAGGGCTGCTCTCCCTGGGCTCCGCCCACCGTGAGGCTCCTCCCACCCGGAGGCTCCACCCATTCTGGGCCCTGCTTCCTCCCAGGGCTTCCCTGGGCCCTGCCTGCTTTCTATCTTCTGGGGCTGTGCACTTGGCCGCGGTCCCGTGCAGGGCTGACAGAATCCCCGAGGACTGACATCAGGAAGGGCATGAGCGCCCCTAGTCCGGTAGGCACAGCCCCTGGACTTCAATCCGAGCCCACAGCCCCTGTACTCTGCACCCCTCCACACAGACGCCGAGTTGACCGTGCTGCGGGCCTTCCTGTGCCTTTGTGCCCAAAGCAGGGTCGCATCTGCCACACGCTGTCTCCACAGCGTCCTACAGGCGCAGAACGGAGAGAGGGAGAAGAGGGGGAGGGGGAGGAAGACTTGTTAGAGCCATCAGCCAGCGGCACCTGCAGAGGAGTGGCAGGGTCACCCCAGGAGCAGCCCCGCCCACCTGTTCTCCCAAGCCACTCACCCCTGCTTGTCTGGGGTGACGGGGCCTGGAGGGGGCCCGTGGTCCTCACAGCCGTCAGCGCTGGAGGTTGCAGGATCTTCCGGCACTCAGAGCCTTTGGCTCTTGGCTGCTTCCATTTTTCTCATTTCAATAATTCTTGCAGCCCGTGTTGTGTAAATAAAATTATTCTTCCCCAAAAAGCCATTAGCAGTACCCGACATTAATTCCCCTGCAATCTGTGTAATTAACTGCACGTAGCACGGGGCATCAGAGGACCCGCTTGCTAACCGCCACTCCTCCGCTCCACGCACCTAATTAAATCTCTTTCCTGTTTATCCACTTACAGGATCCTTTGCAAAGACATGAGCCGCCAGGAAAGCCGCTGCAATAAATCATCTTTTGGTAATTTTCGAGCCTGCAGTTCCACGCGGCGCGCCTGCACTTCCCTCCCACTGTCTGGGTCCCCACCCCTGCGCACAGGCCCTCTAGACTCCTTGGCAAACTTTCTCAGCCCCAGTGGTCGGGACTGAGTGCTGCAGAATCCGTGGATGCAGGGAGGAGGCCCAGCCCAGCCCAGCAACCCTGGGGCCGGAATCTTCCCTCCCATCGAGCTGCTCACACTCCAGCCTTAGGACCCGGGCCTGAGGACCCCCAGCCAAGGCCTGGGGTCACACAGGGCTGCCAGGCTGCAGGGAGGGCTTCTCCTGTTACTAAGTGCCCAGCCAGGGCGGCTGTGGTCTGGAGAACCCATCAGGGTTTCCTTGGTCCTCTGAGGAGATCCTGGGCCTGGGGCCAGCGTGGAGGTCAGGAAGGTGTTTATCACAGAGCTGGGCGGGCGGGCAGTTGGGGTAGGGGTGCAGGAGGGCAGAAGAGCCAGTGAGTCCACAGGGGAGGTGCTCCGGGCCCCCTGTGGAGCCTGGGGCAGCCTCCCTAACAGCAGCTGCTGGCAGGGCCACCAGCAGCGTTGGGCTCAGGCCCTTCCCCCTTGGGGACCCCAGTGAGTCTGCTCTGTAGCCATCCCGGGAAGAGTCCAGTCACCCCTCTGGTGGAGCTTTGAGCAGGGCAGGCACAGGGCATCGGGGACAGGAAGAGACACACACCCAGGAGAGAAGCGGGTGGGCGCGCCAGGCGGGGATGAGGTGTGACATTGACAGGCATGGGGTCCCTCTGGTGACGCGTGCACTGCCTGTGCAGGGACTGAGAGCCACAGGTGGACTGCGGGGCCTGGAACCAGGCCTCAATAGAGCCTAACTTTAAAAAAGTCAGTTCCCTACCTCCAGAGCTGCCCCTGCAGCTTCTTTGATGCCAGATTCCTCCTCCCTCGCACTGCGGGCAGGGCCAGTGGCTGATGCAGTAGCTTCTCAGGGCAGAGTGGTACAGTGGCAAATGACAGACTTGGGGACAGCCAGCCAGGCAGGCTCAGGAGCCCTCCAGGCTGCAGGAAGCCTTGGTGTGGGGTCCTCTGCCGTGTCCCGGGCCAGGTGACCCATCTCCTCCTTCGAGGTGTCCCTGTGAAGGCAGGGCAGAGACTGGGGTCTCCTGGAGTGGAGCTGGAGGGCGCAGGACGGCTCCTCCTCGGGCCCCTGCAGGGAGCACATGCTGCCCGCCTTGCCTCTGGACGTGGGGCTGCAGAGCTGTGTGAGGATTGGCCCCTGTCATCTTATACCTCATGTGGCGGCAGAATCGGCTGCCACAAAGCCACACGCACAGAAACAGCTGCTGAGTCAGGCTCTGTGCAGCTCCAGCCCCCAGGCGCCTCGCTGCGCATTAAGCTGGGGGAGCCACAGGGTCTGAGGACTGAGGGGAGCCTGGGCCTGGGCACAGCCAGGCACTGTGACATCCAGCTTGCTGGCGGCCTGCTCCCCCGCCTGCCTGGGTCCTGTCTCCCCTCCCCCGTACTGTGGATTGAGTTCAGGGCCTTGCCGACCTACACCCCCAGCCATTTGTTAGGGTTTATTTTAAGACAAGATCTCACCAAGTCACCCAGCCTGGGCTTGAACTTGAGACCTTTCTGCCTCAGCATCCAGAGTCCTGGGATTAACATGCCTGGCCAGCCATCGCTATGATATCCATGGGAGCCACACCATCACGGGGAGGGACACCGAGGCAGAAATCAAGTAATTTGACCCAGACTGCACAACTAACAAGTTAGCCGAGGGCCGAGCCAGCCCGCCCAGCTCTGTCCTGACACTTCTGCACACAGCTGTAAGCTTGGTGGCCACAGCACATCTGGCAGCGCACTGTCCACCGAGTAACGCAGAGTGCAGGTAATCGTGCGGTCCCCAGCTGCCTTGAGGACTGACAGGGTGCTGGTCCTGGCCCGGTGCCCATGATGGCTCGCCTGCCCTGCCATGCTCAGTCTGCACCCCAGATGCTGGCCCTCAGGTAGAAGCGGGCATTGCCCCCCTATGGGGAGCTGAGCAAGAAGAATGGGTGGACAGGTGCTGGCCTGGACACACCCCAGCAGGGGCCTCAGCCGCACCGCCACCATCCAGGTTTCCAACTTCCCCCTTCTGAGCCCCTCTTTCCTATGTGCCTACCAGACTCACCAACACGGGTCCCACACCTTGGCCAGCACAGGACGGCTCAGATCCTGGAGTGGGGGCCAGGGCCCAGCCTAGGGGGTCGCAGCCATTTCCCTGCCCTGCCTGGGGCTGGGGCCATCCATCGCTACAGCCACCATCACCCTCCACAGCACATTTAGTCCGGGCGCCCTGCCAAGCGACCTCCTCCTGTTAATACCACTTCCATTAGTCCTGTACAGCAAATCTGTCACGACCGGGCCCCTCCTGGCTCATATTTTTTACTTTTAATTACGATCAAATGTGGACTATTGAGTAGTTTGATGCATTTTAGATGTCTACAGAGGTTTCTTTTTAACAATGCAATTGCGAGGCTCTAATGGCCCATAACTGGGGTCATTACTGCACTGTGCATCCAGTGGGTCTCCCAAGTTAGACACATCTTCCCAGGAGAGGAGCCAGGAGGCTGGCGGCACTGGTGAGCAGGGACAGCAGCGCAGCCTTCTCGCCCTGGTGAGTGCTTTCCTTCTGTGGGGGAGCAGAGGCTCTCGGGGCGGGGTCTCCTGGCCGGCTCACAAGGACGGCATCTCAGCCCCAGCTCCGCTGCTTACCGTAGGCTGCCTCTGACATGACTGCACAGAGTTTGGGTCCCAGGGACACACGTGGCCCCGGGACAGCGGGCACACCCTGAGGACCAGGGCTGGACGGCAAGGTGCCAGTCCTGGAGCCTCTCTGCTCCTCCTCCTCCGTGACGGCTGGAGATAGAGAAGCCACCCAGGGGACTTAGAGGACAATTTGGTCAGTCTGCCCCAGCAGAGGGGTGGCCCAGAAAGGACATGGAGGTCTCCTGGCTTGGCGTCAGACCGGCTGGTACTAGTTATGGTCAGGGACAAGAGACATCATGAGCCAACCTGGAGGCCATCCTGGGCAGGGCAGAAGTCCCAGAGGGAAGGGCAGGAAGCATCTAAACACTCGCATGCAGCGGTCAGCTTTGTGTGTGTGTGTGTGTGTGTGTGTGTGTGTGTGTGTGTGTATTTTTAGTGCTGGGAATGGAACAATCAGATGTCTGGTGAGTGCTCTACCCCGAGCCACACCCTGGCCACACTCTCTCCTCAAGCCCATTATGCAGCCAGTGTCCACTGAAGATGAAGGATAAATGAACCATGGTCCCCCCAACACCACAAAATATTAATGAGGCTTCAAAGAAGGGAATTCTCACTCCCAAGGCAATGTGGACGAAGCCGGAGGACAGCGTGCTGAGTGCAACCAGCCGGTAACAAAAGACAAAGCAGTTCTGCACAAGGCAGGTCCCTGGAGCAGCCAGGCAGTGGAGACAGAACGCAGAGGGATGGGTGCAGGGCTGGGGCATGGCCGTGCTGGGATGGGTCCGGTTTCAAAGACAAGTGCTTCGGCCACAGCTGCACTGCAGCCAGCGTGTGCCGTGTGCCGTGTGCCTGGATGGATGTGTCCTTGGACTGTTCAGATGGTAAATCTGCGTTGGGCATGTTTTACCACAGTGACACAGGTTCCTTTTTTCATCAAAAATCTGTGGCAGGGCTCATGGGAGCAAGGGTCGTGCCGAGAGCTGGCTGGGACTGCGATGGCTCCTTCCCACAATGGCCGCCGGGTTCCTCCTACGAACACACGGCATGGAGTTGCAAACACCCAAGGGCATGCCAGCTGGCCGTGGGTGGATGGGTGGACACTCATGGCCGGGCACCTAGGGGACCTGAACAGCTTCCCCACCCGCTGTCTGCTGGTCCAGAGCCAGGCCCGGTTCTGCCTCGAGCCATCCAGTGCATGATGGAGATCTTGGGCAGTGAGTGAGCAGCACAGACAGCTTCTGCTGTCAGGGAGGACTGTGAGGGCCACCAGGCAGGACCCTAGTCTTGGGCCACCACCCCTCATCCCCTCCACCACCCCTGCCCCTGCAGCAGAGCAGGACCAGCAAAGCCCTCCCGGATGTCTGAGCAAGTGGACTGTGGGGCCATCAGCAGTTGCCACGGCAACAACCCCACCCATATTTCCATCTCCTAAAGAGCCAGGCATGCTCTAGGGATGCTGCGAAAAGCCAGGCAGGAAGGGAAAGGCCATCAGCCACCGGGCATGTGCCAGGTGACACTGAGGCTCAGAGGGCAGGGCCCACGTGGCTCAAGTAAGACCATATTTGTAAGGAACACAGGGGTGACTTTGGGACAAGTAGGGGGAGGAGGGAAGGCAAAGGAATTCCACTCTGGCCTTGGTGAGGGGTGCTCTATTACCCGGGTCCTGGGATCCCCCAAGCCTCAGTTTCTCCATCTGTGTGATGAGGTGGAAATTGTACCTGTTCGATCAGGTCTGTGCCAACCCAGAACATGGTGGGACGTGTGAAGTCCTGGGCATGCACACACATTCAATCAATGGTTGTTAGCACGATTGCTGTCTGTGAAGAGACTTACCTCTCGTAGGCGATGAGGAAAGGCTCTGCACCTGTGTGTGCACTGTACATCCGCCCGCCCATCCGTCACCATCCCTGCCGGTCTCAGCCGTCCCTCCAGGCATTCCTCCCCCTCTTCCTGGAGGATTCTTCGGGGTGCAGCCTCTGGTCAGTGCATGTCGGCCTCCTCTGCCCACGAGGCTTCACGTTGCCAATCCTTAGAGACCCTTTCACCGAGTACAGAATCCCCCGTGGGCAGTTGGGTCTGCTCTTCCCGCCCCTGTCCGGCTGCCAGCTGTCCTGCTGGGAAGTCTGCTCCTGTCCCCTGGATTCTTTCAAGCCCTTCCCTTGGCCTGTCTGGCTCTGTCTGAGCACAGGCCGTTTGCCGTGGCTCCCTTCCAGCCGCTGGTGCTGGGGTTCATCGAGCCTCCCAGCACGGGGATTTGTGGCTTACGTGGTCTGGACACTTGTGGCAGCCATCATTTCTGCAGGAAGGTGGCTGTCCGCCTCCCTCCATCCTGAGCGTGGCTGGCTTCTCTCTCCGGGTCTCACTTTGGAGCTCTGCAACTGCCACACCTTCGAGCTCGCCGGCTGTGTTTCTGCAATTCACAGTCACATCCAGCACAACCCTCATCTTAGATCGTAAAGGCTGCATCTCCCGGGCTCTGACGGGGCCTTCGGGGTCCCGTCCCTCAGCCCTCAGCTCCAGTCTTTCCTCCAGCCTTGCAGGCATTTGAGGTGCCGGCCTAGCAGCTATCTTCACAGGACCATCTGCAAGGCCTTGCACCCACGGTAGCTCCCAGCTGGCCTCAACGGGCTGGTCATTTTTCTCCTTGTAGCGCAGCTTTTCCTGCCTTTTTGTTGAATTTTTAATTGAACAATGCCCGACATAGTGAAGTTCACCCTGGCTGGATGTAGAATTTTTTGTGTTCACATAAATAACTTGAACTTGATTTGAGGATGAATTTATTGTAAAATGTTCTCACTTCTAGGCTTTATTATTTGGTAACAGAAGTGTGTTTGTGTGTGTGTGTGTGTGTGTGTGTGTGTGTGTGTTGGCTTAATTATTCCTCAGAGCAGAGTGAAGACCCGGGAGGCAGAGGGCTCCGGTCTGGCTCGTGCCGGTGCTGGGCACACAGTTGCACCTGTCCTCATGTGGGGTTGGGGACAGGGCTCTCCCAGAGCCTCTGCTGAGCCCCTGTGTCCCCTCTGTGCAGTTGTCTGTTTCTTCCACTCGGGGTGTCTGCCAGCACCCCCATGCTTCTGCCCTGCACCCCAGTCTGGAACCCCCAGGCAGCGAGCTGGAGCCAGTGGGGCTCACGTCTCATGGCGCTCGATGGCCATTGTGTTAGAAACCGTGCTTAATATCTTACGCTTAGCCTGGGGTGGGGGAAGTTGCTAAAGCTTTAGGGCAGACTCCTCCTGGAGGCCCAGATGTCTCGAGTCCAGAGCGCAGAGGCACAGAGCCACCTGATAACCAACCTGGGCCGTCGCACCGGGCCAGCGGCATTCCTGGCCTCGTTATTAATATTTTAAGGGAAGATGAAGGTGGCCGGCTACAGGAGGCCCCATACCCACAGGGCCTGGGGCCACACCACCCCAATTTCAGTCTGCGCCTCTCCCATTTTGGGTAAGCCTGGTCCCTGCTTTCTGGTACCCTCGAAAGGGCAGGCAGGCGGCCAGGTCCTCCCTCCACCGGGCCTCAGCTCTGAGGGTAAAGGGCTCCAAGCTGGACAGGAAAGATCCCTCAGAACAATGCTCCCCAGGGAGATGACATCACCCTGTGTCTCAGGGGCCCTGCAGGTCAGGGGCCAGGAGGGAACCCTAGAGGGAACAAGGGGAAATCTGCCCCTGTTGGAGGGGAAATGCTGCTCGGTGTCCACGGTGACACGGATTGCCGCTGGACAGCAGAGGGGACAGCCCACCAGGTCCACCCCTGCCGGCACACAGCACTGAGCTGTCTCGATGGCTACTTCTCGACAAGCAATCAGGCAGCCGTGCCCCCCAGCTTTGGCTCTCTGACTGTCCTTGCGTCCAGGAGCCCAGGCGGGCCGAGCCAAGCCTGGCCACCAATCTGCAGCCAACGGGTCTCCTTAATAAAAAATTTACTGCCAGCCCATGAAGTGTTTAAACACCATATTTTACTAGTAAAAAGTGAGGCAGGAGCCAGCACCCTCTGAGAAAGGATTTTCCAGGCACTTTATAGATCAAAGCAATAGAATAAAATAAATATGACCAGCGATGGCTGTGAGAGCAAGTTCTGGCCAGGAATGCGCTCAGACAGAGCAGGCAGGCCTGGGGCTGCCTGCAGGTCCGCTGCCTGCAGAAAAGGGGCCTATGGGCATCTTCTCACCCACAGTGGCTGATGGCCACATCCTGGTATCCCAAGGGCCCTGGGGATTTCTCCAAGGACCCAGGGCTCGTGAGAGGCAGGCCTGACCACAAAATCTGCAAGATGAGGCCTGCCTCCCAGAAGAGACCCCAGCAAGGTGCTAAGGACAGTTTCACCCCCATATCACCTGTCCCTGGCCGGGCAGCTGCAGGCTCTGCTTGATCCTTGTCAGAACTCCGTAACTCTCAAACCATGGGCCTGCATTCTCCTCTCTAGGTGTCCTGCACGAACCTAGCTGCCCTGGCCCCACAGAGTGAGGGCTTGTACTGCCCCGTCACCCCTAGGCCTGGCACCACAGCCCCACACATGAAGTGTCTGCTGCTGTGCCTTCTCTGCACAGGGCAGGGAGGACATGAGGTGGAGGCAGGCACAGACAGGTGGAGGAGAGGGAACCCCAGGAGCCTTGAAGCCAAAGAACCAGTGCCAGGTCTGGGAGCAACCTAAATACTGAGCGTGGCCCAGGCAGCAGATCCACGTGGGCCGGATACTGCCCACATGCCCACCCAGGGGACCCCTCGGGCCCTCCCCAGCCCTGCCCTGCATGGGCTGGACCTCAAGGGCGTGGCTAGAGACTGGCCCCTGAGGGCAGTTGGCCTGCCAACGGGGCAGGAAAGCCACTCGGCTCAGGGCACAGCTTGCCGACATCTACCCACGGGCAGCTGACCTGGCACCTGGCACAGGGCAGTGGAGAGGAACCCCTGGAAGAGCACAGGGAGGGGATGGGACAGGAGGGGCCTCCAGGCAGAGAACCCAGCTGTGGCCCCAAGGATGGGAAGGCAGGGTGCATGGCATGACAAGAGCATGGCATGCCAGTGTGCTGCGGCCAGGTGGGCACCGGGAAGCCCAGATTCTGACCCCAGCCCTCAACGCAAGACTGAGCTGTGGCCTCGGGAATGAGAGCCCAGGGAGGACCATCTGGCCAGGGCGGTGCAAAGGACAGCAAGGATCAGGGGACAGCGGTGGGTGCCCCGGGCAAGTCCCGCCCGCCCTGAGCTCAGGGAGCTGTCCTCGGCCGCCCCTCCTCCCAGCTAGGCAACGCCATCCTCACAGACCCTTTCTCCTTCCAGATGCCCGAGCCCTTATCCGCATGCCCTCCTGGAGAGGCCAGGCTGCGCCTCCTGCCCTCCGCCTACTCTCGGCCGGGCCCCAGCTGTCCTCTTCAGCCGAGTGCCACTGACCAGCCCAGCACTCACACGCCACAGCTTGGGTACACCGAGCCCTTCGCCAGCGGTCCCTGTCCCCTCGTGCCTTCAGCCAACCCTAGGTCCACTCAGACACCGCGCCCCTCCTCCAGGCTCACCTGCCCCCAGGGCTGCCCCGCCCTAGGCTACCTCCACCCAACATACAAGAGAGTCCTTCTTCCTCGGGTTCCCACCATGAGCCCCAGGATGGTGGAGAGGTCCCCGGCGGGAGCCCCCTGCCCCCACGGGACACCTGGCCACCAGGACTGAGCAGTACTGCTAACACAGAGCAGGTGGGAGCTGGGGTACTGCTGAGCCTGCACGATGCCCAGGACAGCCTCCAGTGACAAAGGACACTGGCCGTGGAAGGGAAGCCACCCCCTGCCACTAGCCACCAGGGGCAGGGAGGGCCTGGCAGGACGTGGACGTGAAGAACAGGCACTGCCATGAAGCTCCAGCAGAGGAAGGAGTGGGCAGGAGGCCCAGGGCCAGTGCACCCCACTACTGCGCTCACCCAGCAGCCCCACCCACGGGCAGCATGTGGACCTGGCCTGCCCCTGAGTGGCTGTGGCAAACAAAGGTGCCACTCCAGACCTGCCCCAGCCCCGGGGCTTCTTCCTTCAGCTCAGTGCCACCTTCCCAGGACGTGTCCAGAACTGAGCCCAGCTGCTTGTAACAGAATGTGGGGGTCTCAGGGAGGTCTGAGGCAGCCCCTTCTCCCCCAGGACAGGAGCATGCGGGCCCTTCACGGCTAAGTCCAGGGCCCACGTGTGCAGCTGGTGACTATGCCCGAGCCAGGCAGCCCACGGGCTCCGGTGTGCTGGGGAAGGGAAGGAACGAGGCAGATGGCTGGTGGGCAGGCGGTGGCAGCACCCCCGTGTGGGCGGTCGCACAGACTTCTCCTGGTGCTGGCTCCTCCGCACGGCATCAGGAGACGCCATGGAGAGAGCTGGCTCGGCACAGAAGAGGAGGCCTCCAGAATCTCAGCTCTGTTCGGTCCTCCTAGGGGACTCACTTCCTCCACTGGGCTCAGCTCCAGGGTTCCCCTCACCCTGTGATGCCCACACCCCACCCTTTCCCACACTGATGGGCAAGGCCATGCTGCTTGTCTGTCACCCTCTAGACTATGGCTTTGTGAGGACTGACGTTGTACCTGGCTCTTCCTGTTTGGATCATTTTCTGCCACCCTCAGGCCTAGATGGGCACATCTGAGTCCTTCAAGAAAAGTAGATGAGGGGTTAGGTTCACAGATGGATGCATGGATGGGTAGGTGGGTAAGTGGATGGATGGGTGGGTGGATGGACGGACGGACGGACGGACGGACGGACGGACGGACGGACGGATGGGTGGGTGGGTGGGTGGGTGGGTGGATGGATGGATGGATGGATAAGTGGATGGATGGATGGGAGGATGGATGGGTAAGTGGATGGATGGATGGATGGATGGATGGATGGATGGATGGATGGATGGGCGGATAGATGGATGGATGGATAGGTAAGTGGGTGGATGGATGTTTGGATGGATGGATGGATGGATGGATGGATGGATGGATGGATGGGTGGATGGGTGGG
>PVKN010023581.1:0-14733 GCA_004027915.1 Capromys pilorides
AAACAAACAAACACAACAAGCAAACAAATAAATAAATAAATAAAATTAAAAAAAAAAAAGATCAAGGTGATCATTCCCTGCCTTGTGGTTGGGCTCCACGAGGAAGGAACTCATCGTCCCAGCATCTCTCAGGGACTCTGCTGGGATGCCCTAATAGTAGGATGAGAAAGGGCTGCTTCCTACAGGGACCTCCCCCAAAAGCCCAGAAGACTGTCCCTTCCACCTCTCCCTTGGGGGTACTAAAAGGAAAAAGGCATCTCCTGTTCAAAACACTTTGGGGCATTGGCTTCGGTAAACCAAGTTGGAGTGCTGACACACAAGTATTCAAAGCGACAGTTGGCCCTTCCACCAAGCTAGATGAGTCTGTTTCTCTTGCCCAGTAGTTGGGGTCCAGAAATCTGCAAAGCAGCTAAAGCTAGACACAGTCCTTTCTTTACCTCTGCCCTCAGCCATGTCAAGCCACAGGTCAAAGAAGTGGTGCTGTAGGAGAACAGGTCTTGGTTATATATTGGGAAAGACTTCCCAAGACAGGAACAAGATGGCAGAATGTCAGGTTGAAGAGAGGAAAAATCTGTCATAGAGGAAGGAAACTGGTTGAGACCTCTTGAATTTTAGCTAATTTTTAACCCTATGAAATAACACTTATCACAGAGCCAGATGCACAGTATGTCTTTTTTTATTTTTAGCAGGACCAGGGTTCGAACTCATGACCTTGCACTTGCCAGGCAGGCACTTGTGCCATGAAGCTATCTGCCTGGTCCCCAATAGGTCTTTCTTTTGGCTATTTAAAAAATCATGTATCAGGGGGCCGGGGAGATAGCTCAAGGGCACAAGTGTCTGCCTGGCAAGTGCAAGGTCCTGAGTTTGATCCCCAGTATCTCAAAAAAAATCATGTATCAATGTGCATTTTATTGGCTTTTTTTTTTTTTTTTGCAGAACTGGGGATCAAAACCAGGACCTTACCCTTGCCAGGCAGGCACTTGTGCCCCTGAGCTATCTCCCTAGCCTCATTATGCATTTTATTGGATGAATATCTGGAGAAAGGGCCAAAGCCCTGGAGGCCTATATCCCATGCTCAAGGAAACCCATGGGAAAAATCCAGATATGAGGTCACTGGAGTACAAGATGGCAGCCAATTGTCATGGCAACAGCAGAAGGAGTCCGGTTGGCTGTGGGGGTGGTGCCGGGAGGCCAGCTGGTGCCAGATGGACCATCCCAGCAGAAGGCAGCCCCAGCCGGGTGAAGCTCATGCCCTGTGCTCAGGGCTCTCCCTCCATATGCCAGCTTTCACCTGGTCCAAAGCCTTGCCTTCTCCTGACTCTTGCTTGTACATCATGGAGTGACTGCTTAGAGACAAAAGATCCTCCTGCTAGAGAGAAAGTCTCCCTTAGAGATAAAAGTCTCCCTGTCCCAGGTGCCTAGCAGTCTAAACAGACTGCCTGCACTTGGCTTACTTTTGCCAATGCCGAGCAAACAGAAAACAGGCCACCTGAGGCCCACACTTACAACCCCAGGGGAATTGTTCCTCATTGCTCCCACCCACCCCAACGGCACTGCAACTGTGTCTTGACATTTAGCTTTTGTTTTGTTTTTGTCTTTTTGAGATAGGGTCTTGCCATGTAGTTCAGGCTGGCCTTGAGCTCACTTTTGTAGCCCAGGCTGGTCTCAAATTCACATCAATCCTCCTGCCTCAGCCTCCCAAGTACTGGGATTACAAGCATGCGCCACCATGCCTGGCTTGGCGTTTAGTTTTTTGTTTGTTTGGGTTTTTTTGGCAAGACCAGGTTCAAATTCACGACCTTGCACTTGCCAGGCAGGCACTTGTGCCATGGAGCTATCTCCCCGGTCTCCTTGGCATTTAGTTTTAACATAACATCTACACATAGCCTTACAAACACATATCACACCATCCTAATGATTTTTTTTTTTCCTTTTGAGACAAATTCTCACTATGTAGTTCAGGCTGGCCTTGAGCTCACTTTGTAGCCCAGGCTGGTCTCAAATTCACAGTGATCCTTCTGTCTCAGCCTTCTGAGTGCCCATGCCCAGCTACTCCACCCTTTTGATTTTCAGGGTAGCCATGGAAGGAAATCGGAGCCCAAAGACCACCTAGCTAGAAAGGGAAGGAAGCCATAATATGTATCCTGACCAATATGTCCAAGCTCAGATTAAAGACCCATAAATCTCTAGCTTTCTTGATCTTTCCTGAAGATAGAGCCCTCCACTGACCAAGTCTGGGTACAGATGAGGCTCTGACCGTGGTCATTCTGCTGTTCCAAGTGTCCTAATCCAAACTATTAGAAGGGCCAGGGCGGCCTCAAGAGCTTGGTGGTGGAGGATGTCAGAAAACGTGCCCTGAGGAAGTCAAGAGTAGGCTTGGAGACTGACCTGGCCTCGGCATTCCTTTCTGGCTCTGGTCAGTCTTGTCTTTCCACCATCCCACTACAGCTTTTCCTGGAGAGACCACGGGCAGGATCTGGGGAAGTGCTGTCAGTCACTCTGCCAGAACAGGAGAGGAGACTCAGGTATGAGGGCCCAAAGGTACCATGGGAGGGCACTGTGTGAGTGGGGTAGGGAAGGCCAGCCATACCTGGCAGGATTGGCAGGCACAGCAGGGAAGAAATAGGGAGTGGGCAGGGGCCTTATACTGGAGGGAAGAAGGGTGTCTGCATGGAGGACAGGAGGCTGTCCTGGAAATGGCTCTACACTGTGAGACCCTGTTATTTTTATTTGTTTTTGTTTTTCTGTGGGGAAAGGGTCTACAGGGAGTTTAGGGTCTCACTACTAGATCAGACTTGTGGTGATCTGCCTGTTTACAGCCGCCCAAGAGCTGGGATTACAGACACCTGCAACCACACCCAGTCTCAGTGCGGCCCTGAGATAGGGCCAGCACCAGGCAGGCCCAGGGATGGGGATCAAACCTCTGGCCCCTGCCTGTGCCTGCTGAGCTAAGCTATTTGGCTGGCCCTTAGACCTGGTTAAAGCCCGAGGCCGCATCAGCCCTCCCTTCCTCTAACTCCTTCAGCCCCACTCGGAGAGGCCTCAAGAAGCTAAGCCCTCTCACCTGACTGGGCCACTTCCAGGGCCACTCACAGAGAGGTCTTTGTGCAAAGGCCAACCTGGGGTGAGGAGGCAGCAGGCTCCCCTTCTCACATTCCAGCCTCCTCATCTAGGGGTCTCTCCTGATCCTCATCGCCTTTCCCTACAGAATTCTTCACAGCTGCCCCTCTCTGTCTCTCCACTCCAGCTCCGTTGCAGACAGTGACCTCATGAACCTTCTTTTTCTCTCTTTTTCAGCAGAGTTCAGGGACTAAGTGGTTGCTCCACAAAGTCAGGGCCAGCATCCCTGTTCCTGCCCCTAGGCTCATCTGTTGCCTTGACCCAGGATGCTCATTGTGAGGAGACCCAACTTCCACTCGTAGCTGCTCTACATGTCTCCCCAGAGAGCCCCCACAAGCCTTTCCTGTCCCCACTATGTGCATCTGTGTATGCGTGTGTGCATGCGTGCATGCATGCGTGCGTGTGTGCGTGCGTCTGTGTGTGCGTGTGCATATGTGTGTGTGTGTGTGTGTGTGTGTGTGTGAAGGGGAAGATTCCAGAAGGGGCTGGCTAGCAGGGACACATCCCTGGATCCCAGGCCTGCCATATATTCCTGCATTATCTGGAACCAGTTGAGAGCCAGGAAAAATGTCTACTGAGTGTTGGGCTCAGAGGATAGCCACATGTGGGCGTATCCAGTCCTCTACATTATTCCCCATTGATATCCTATGCACAGGGTCTTGGACTGTCAGCTAACTTCCCCTACACACTCCATCAGCAAAACCAGCGTCTTTCACATGACATGACAGGAGCTTCTCTCTCTCTCTCTCTCTCTCTCTCTCTCTCTCTCTCTCTCTCTCTCTCTCTCTTATTTCACTCTATAGCCCAGCCAAGGTGGTTCTCAACTCAACTTGTACTGATCCTCCTGCCTCAGCCTCCCAAGGCTGGACAAATGTGCACTCCCCCACTCTCCTGAAACTTTATTTTTTTTTAATAAACAGGCTCTTGACCATGGGACTTCTGCCTTGGTCTGTATTTCTTCTACTGTAGCCCCTCTGGAGGTACAGACTAGATCCCAAAACACACATTGCTCTTTTTACCTCCTTGATTTCACACATGTGGTCTGCTCTCTACCGCCCGCCTCCTTAGATTCATTATACTGATAAACCTTTACATACCTGTTTCACTCATCTAGGAAGCCTTCCCCAGCTCCCTAAGGTGGCCTGTAGGCTCCTTTTCCAGGGCTCACCAGCGCTCTGAGAGGGCCTGTGAGACATCATGGTGTCTGCCTTCCCTGTAGACTGCTAGCTCTCCATAACAGCTCTGTAAACTTCTCCTTCAACAGCACTCATCATGCAGTTGATGCTCAACAAATGCTTCCTGTGTAAATGAAAAATGACTAGAGGGAAAGAAAGGCAGGGATCCAAGATGTGCCACAAAAGAAGAAGTTAGGTTTTGAAGGGACTGATTTGGGTGAGGCAAGCCCAGGATAGTGCTCTGAATGTGAACCTGAGGGCTTTAGAGTCTGACAGAAGGTTTAGCAGCCAAACTGCTGAACATGGCTTCCTCCTGAGGCTTGGTACTTCCCTACCACCACTACAGAAGCTAGAGCACAGGTACATTCCTGCACTGCTTGCAGTCAGGATCTGGGTATGGGATCTTTCTGATCTCTTATCAGGGGGCTAATGGTGGCATCTCCAGGTAGTAGTTGGGGTATATTTGGAGTTTGAATCAAAGTTAAGGAAATGAGTGAGAGCATATAAGGTCAGTGAATGGCTGAAGTGAGGAAGATGAAAAAGTCAGGGAAGAAAGAAAATGATAGAATGCTCATAATGGAAGCTTGGTAAACACTTATTGCTGGGGAACTGGTTGAGTCAGGGACTCAATGATTGGAACCAAAGGGGAATAACCCTGTATATAACAGAAGAACCAAAGGTCAATAGGGAAGACTGGGAAGACATTAGCATAAAATTTTCCACAGAGGTCAAGGACCCATATGAGGAGGGGTCGGTGGACCCAGTTGTGGAGGCCATGAGTGTGCTTTGAGAGGGTACAGTTTTACTATTTCTATGAAGACAAAGGCAAGATTGCTAGGCTGAGAAGAGGAGACAAAGTGTTACTTCCAACACACAAAGGCTTTTCACTGGCCCGAGAGATCTTCAAATTGGCCTATGATCCTGGTTGCCCACAGCTCACCCTCCCTTCCTTACTAGTACCCGGAGCTCTGATATTCCCAGTGCCTTTGACATTATCCACAGTGCTTGAAATCTTCTGAGGCCTATATATTGAGGTATCTCTACTATCTGATTTAGTGGTGAGTCACATCTCTTTTCCTGGCCTACCCTCTTTCTTCTTTCCCACTCCATTCTCAATTCCACTAGTAGGAAGATTCAACCATGTTCCTGGTCAGCCAAAAAATCCTTCCTATTGGTTTCACTCTCCCTCAAGTCTACCAACCAAGGTTGGCTCTCAGCCCACACCTGCCAGAGGCGGCCATTTTATAGGCGCCAGCTACCTAAGATGGCGGCCTCCCTCACCCTGCTTCCGTTCCCACAGCTTGCCTCCTACCCCTGCTTCTTTCTCTCTGAAACCAGAGCCCAACAAGGTGGGGGGCCAGGCTAGGGAGCCAAGGCCGGAGGAAGTAAGACAAAAAAGGACAGAAAAGCTGGCCTCTTGGCATCTCTCTTTGGCATCTGAGTCCAGCCCAGGGAGGGAGGGCAGAAGGGAAGAAAGAAAGTAGTGTGAGTTTTTATTTCTGTCCTCTTCCTGCCACCTCCCCAGGCCCCTCCCCCAACACTTTGATGAAAACAAAAATCTCTCCCCTTTTCTCTCTTCTCTACCCCCCTCACCCTTTTTCCTGGCTTCTACCATGAGCCTCCTGGAATGCAAATGAACTGTATTATGCAAACGTATGCAAATTAGGTCTAACGAGCGGAAGGAGGGGCAGAATGCTTAATGAGTAATGGTGGAGGGTGCAGATGGAGGGTGTTACAAATGGCCTCCTCCTATTCTCCATTCCTACAACCTGGAGGTTTACTGGGGGCGATAGAGTATCCCTCTCTCCTGCAAAAGAGTAAGCCATAGCCCATTGCTTTAGCTGAGGGGACCTAGGATGGCCTTGACTATAGGTGAGAGGCAGGAGAGCTTGAGGAGAGGAGGGTTAAGTGCACATGAAGGTTACCACTGGTACAACCTTGCCCAGATGCTGGGCACACCAGCCTCTCTGCCTTTAGCCTACTAATGCCAGATCCTTCTGCTGTGGGTGCTAAAAAGAGGGTGATGCTTATGCATACTATGGCTTGTGCATCAGAGAGAGGATTCCCAAGGGAAGATTCTCAGCCAGACCCAGGTTCTTCCTGGAGGTGGGGGTGAAAGCTGTCTCTCTTTGTGCTTTGGGGGTTGGGGTGGTTGCTATGGCAACATAGCGTGGAACACCCACCTCCCCAACATCCAGCCCCAGAGGACTTAGGAGATGGGGGGTTAGATAATGGATTGACATCCCCTGATGCCCCCGCCACCTGGCACTGCCAGCCAGAGATGGCGACATCAAATTCGAGAGAATGGCCTCTTTGTTCCTAGGCTCACGGTGTTGGGGGAGCAGGCATGGGCACACAGAAGGGCCTTTCCCAGGCCTTGTTCCAGTTTGTGTGACTCCTGCTGGCCTCTGGAGACTCCTTGTGGCCATCCCCTGGCTTCTGTGCCCGGGCAGATGGGGCCTCCTTGCCTTTTCTCTCATGGCTTGCCAGCTATAGCTAGGTGTACCTTCCCCTGTGTTTTTCTCTGAGGCCTTCCCTCTAGGCTTCCTCAGTCAGTCTGCCTCTTTCTTGCTTTGATAGAACTGCACATGCCCAGACATTCATCTTCCCATTTTTCTGTATGAAAGTAACCTATGAACCCCCCACCACATTAGTTAGACTTGCTCTGCCTAACTTAAAGGAGTCCTAAGGAAGCGTCAGGCGTATATAAAATGCAGTGTTAGCAGCCTGCATCTTGGTTTTCCACGAACCAGCTATGTGGCCTGGATTTCCCCTCTTTACTCCCTTGGGGATGTGTAAAATGGCATTGGCTCACTGCAGCCTTTCTTAGTCTGTGCACCCCAAATTTTATATCACTTTAGTTAATGCCTTCCCAAAATCGCATGTGTCAGAGTCCTCACAGGAAGACAGACCTGATGTCATGCAGACAAGAATGCCAAAGGCAAGCAAATCTCTGAGGCAGAATTCTAGGATGTTTGATAGCTGGTGGTACCGCCAGGAGGACCCCTCCTCAGCGCTTCACTCACCGTGGGCGCTGTCCATGGTACTGGACTTCGCTCAGTCATCCACAGGAAGGAAAAAGGGCGGGAGGGTGGTGGGGCACCCACCCGCCCAGGCTCAGGTGGGAACTAAAAGGAAGAGAAGCAGAAACATTTGAATATAGTAAGGAAACAATAACTGTACTCTGAAGAGAGTCTCCTCCTTGGAGACCTCCAAATTGCTAATATTACTTGGGAGGAAACACAGCAGCAGAGTCAATGAGCCATTGAGCCTCCCAGCCCTTTATCCCGAATTTAAGCACCCCAGATCAATCCCAACTTCCTCTAGATCTTAGTGGGAAATCCAGAAGGAGATGGAGCTAGTGTTTTTGCCCTTAGGGGGGGAGGGAGGGAGGGAGGGCGGGGGGGGGGGGGGGGGGGGGGGGGGGGGGGGGGGGAGAGAGAGAGAGAGAGAGAGAGAGAGAGACAGAGAGACAGAGAGACAGAGAGACTTTAGCAATAAAGATGAGTGCTACACTCTGTCTGACAGAGTTGTAGATATAAGGAGCTTAGGCAGAAAAGAGACAAAGAAAGACCAAGGGGTGTATTTGTCCCTGGCTGAGAGATGGCAGTGGTTCTAATTCAAGTTGTTCATAAATGAGGCTGAACCTGGACCTCATTCCTAGACACAGAGTTCACTGGTTTGAGGCTGGGCCCAAACATCTGTATTCCTTAGAACAGTGCTCCCTGGTGATTTTCATGCACAACCAAGTTGTGATCCTGGTCTAGAAGGAAGCAGATAAGGAAATGAGCAGGTGTGAAGCCTGATGGGTTGGAGGAAGGTACCCCCAAGGAAGAAAGAAAACAGATAAGAGAAAGGTAAGCACACAAATCCCATGCCTACAGGCACCTATGCCCAACGGCCTGGCCAAAGGACCTTTCAGGTGTTGAGTTTGTCTCTTTTGTGCTGTAGAAGCTCAAACCACCTCAAAGTGAGGACATAAGTGTCTCCCCACTGTGGTCCTTGGCACCGAGAAACAGTGATAGGTGGAATGACCTTGAGGACGAGCTGCTCCCCTTCAGCATGAGGGTCCCCAGGGAGGCGGCTGTAGAAGGTAAACAGCAACAATGGTCCCTTTCAGTGTCCAGACTCCAACCCTTCAGTCCAATTAGCAGACACAGCAAACAGCAATTCAGCTGCCTTCAGCTGCTGTCATAACAAACTCAGAGCTGCCTTAATGGGGAGATTAGGGCAGGAGGAGGGGGTTCACTAGCCCTGGCAGAGCTGGGAGAGAAGGAGGGGATTCCCCTTTTCTCTGACCTCCCTCCTAACTACACGCGCACCCACTCTCTTCCCATCTTCCTTCTTCTCATGCCCCTCAAAGGCCCAAGAATGTTTTTAGTTTTGGCCTCACTTTCTTCCTGTGATTTAAAAGCTTAACCTAAAAGTATGCATGTGAACCAGACAGTACTATGATCCTTGGATCTCTGAGGTCCTTATAGTATAGGAAAAGAAATGGAGAAGGTCAGCCTGGCCCCCTAAGATGGGGATGAGAGGGAAGCAATGGTGGCAGTGGAAGCCACCATTCCATTTCCCAACCTTGGAAGAATAGCTCTTTCTTACAAATAAGCCCCATGGCTGTTGTGCTCTGTGGACCCAGACTTTTCTAACAGACTTCTGTACTTCCCACCCAGGTCCCCAGGAGCCTCTTCTTGACTCTCAAAATTGGAAAAAGAGGAATCTTCTCACCCTTAAATGTAAGATCCTCCATCAGGAACATACCACAGAGCTATTTCTACATTTTGAAATCAAGTACACACTATCACTGATAAGCAGACTTCCCAAGCTGTAGCCTTTGACCTGTATGCAATCTAGACTTTCCCCATGGACATAAGCACATATTATGGGGTGAGTTGTATGGAGTTCTTCACAGGCTGCATCCAACAACCTTAAGGGAGTTATGGGGATATAAGTCAGTGGCCTTTGTTTGGTCTCCAGCACTACAAAAACAAAACCAATAAGGGTGTCATTCTTGTCCCCATTATATAAATATGTGAATGAATACAGAGATCACTGGGTGTGGTCCTGCACACTTATAATCCTAGCATTCTGCGAGGCTGAGACAATTGGGGTTGCAAATTTAAGCCCTGTGTGGGTAGCTTATAGATTTCCTGACTTGTAGGCCCTTTCTCAAAATAAAATATTAAAAGGGCTGATGGTATAGCTAAGTGTGAAGGCATTCGGTTCAATCCCCAGTACTGTACTGCAAAATATATAAACAAATAGATAATACAGAGATGTGTGTAACTGTAAATGATGACTCCTAAAAATGCACTTTAGTTCTGTCACATTCACTCTTTCCATCTCTCCTCTCCCCAGGCTTGCTGGTTATGACGGTTATTATAATTCTTATGACCACAAGGACCTGTCCACAAGACCTTTCAATGCCTAAAGCTGGGGAAATCACATCCCAGGGTGAGGGTATGAGTAATAATATAAACTTGAGTCACACATTTAGGAGAAAGTTATCTTTGGCTACCTGGGATGAATTTAATAGATTAGTAGGATGAGGAAAGAAGGGGGAAAAAATGGATCAAAAAACAATTTAGAATCTGTTTTCCAGTACATTGGGTAGATATAACAAGACCTAAAGAACAGAACTAAAAATTTCTGGATATAGGCAGAAGTGTGATACTACAAAGGGGACTTCCTAGGTGGGGGATATAGCTCAGCAGCACAGGGTTTGCCTACCAAGTGCATGGTCCTGAGTTAGATTCCCAGTACCGGAAGGGGGGAGGGATTTCCTAACAGTAGCTGAGCAGCCTCTCTGCAGCCCCTGTCAACCCAGCCTCCCAGGGTTATGGACCCTCTGTTGGCCTAACTGGAGGAGGAGAGTGCCATACTGGCATTGCTGTGATATCTGTATTTGACAAACCCTCTGAATCCCACAGTGTCTACTCCTTTGGTGGATTTATCTGGATACGGCCAGGTACCCTAATCTCCCACCAACCTCCCTAGTACCACACACACCTACCATCATGTTGGCTCGCACAGCAATTTCCTACTCACATAAGCAGACACATGTGGCTTAAACAGCCACCCATTCCTTTCCTGGCAACCCCACCCATACACCTCCCCACACACCATATGTACACATAAAGCAGACAGGAGCCCTCACTCCCACATCTCTCCTGGCCTCCATCCCTCCCTTCCACAGAGGCACTTGTTTTGTAGGGTATGGTCCTTCAACTCCCAGTTTCCCTGAAGCTTGCTATTATCCTTTGAAGGATCCTGTAGTCAGACATGCTCCTAGGAGACAATGTTAATAATATAAACTCACTTTGGTTAGCACTACAGGTTCTAAGTCTCATGTGTGTGAATCTCAGAGGATCCCAGATGCACATTTCCAACAAGCTACAAGAGGTTAAAAAGAGGGGGAGTGGCTAGGGATGCAGCTCAGTGGTGGAGAGCTTGTCTTTGCTTAGCATGCTTAGGGCCCTGGTCTGATCACCAGCAGCACAACAAAATAAAAATAAATAAAAGCAAGGAGCCAAAGGGTCAGATATGTAGCTCAAAGGTACAGCAGTTGCCTAGCAAGCACAAAGCTGTGGGCTCAATCCCTAACCTTGGAAAGAAAGAAAGAAAGAAAGAAAGAAAGAAAGAAAGAAAGAAAGAAAGAAAGAAAGAAAGAGAGAGAGAGAAAGAGAAAGAGAAGAAAGAAGAAAGGAAGGAAGGAAGAAAGGCTGGGAAGATAGCTCAGTAGAATAAGTGCTTGCCTGCAAGGGCCTGAGTTCAATCCCTGGTCCTGCAAAAGAAAAGAAATCAAGCAAGCAGAAAGCAGCTTGGGGAGAGGGGGATAGTACTGGAGATTGAATTCAGGGTCTCACGAATGGTAGGCAAGCATTCTACCACTAGCTACATCCCTAGCCATTTTAAATTTTATTTTGAAGTGGGACATGGCCTGGGGAGGCTGAGTGAGGCAGGGAGATCACTTCAAGTTTGAGATCAGGCTGGGCTACATACTGAGTTCAAGGCCAGACTGAGCTACAACCCTGTCTCAATTTTATTTTGAGGCAGTAGGTACAGTCTGGCCTTGAACTTAACTTTATATATATATATATATATATATATATATATATATATATATATATGTATGCCGGCTCAGCCCACCCTGGGGGTGGGGCTGGTGCAGCATGTGGTGACAGATTGAGCCTTGGTCCCTGCAGTTGCTGAAGCTTTCTTAAGCAGGCGCTTTAAACTGCTGAACCATCTCTCCAGCCCTGGCCTTGAACTTGTGATCCTTATGCCTCAGTCTCTCAGGTAGCTAAGAGAGATTAATCAAGGCCTTTCCTAAAAGGATCCATTCATCTGGCCTGACCTAAATATTTTAGGCAAGAGTGTTTAGTGCTCTCCTCCTTGACTGCCTTTCCTCTTCTTTAAACAGTTTCTTAAAACAAAACAAAACAAAAACACCAGTTTCCTCCTTTACAGAGCAGACTCACCTGCACTCTGTACCTCAGTCTTTCTCCAGCTCCTCACAGGCGACTTCAGTGGGAAAGCTTTGGGTTTTAAGCCACTTGGGTGTGTGCTTGTGCACTTGTAAAATGGGGTTAATAACAGCCCCCTCCGTGTTGAGGAACTGAAGAAGGACATGTAGGTACAGGTTGGGGATTATTAGTCCCAGCCTAAAACCTGTTCCCTTTCTCCCTAATCCAGTCTCCATCCCTTTTCCTCCAGGAAACCCAAATTCCAAACAGATGAAAAGTGCTAATCTCTCCATCCTCCAAATCTCTAAGGGGAGAGACATGTATTCCAGGCTCCCTGAAGCCTTTTTTTTTTTTCATTTTCCTTTTCTTTCTTTCTTTTAGTTTGGATTCTCCAATATTTCTCCCACATAGTATATAATTGAATCATTATCTTTCAACTATAAAAATCAGGTCCTAAGAGGAAATTTTAAATTTACACAGAAAAGTGGAGATCGCACAAGGTCATGTTGCCCAGCTTTCCTGTCCCCTCACTACTCCCTACTGCCATGTCTTGGAATGCCAGGCAAGTGATAAGAAACGAGATACGCAGACCATGGGCTCTAGCTTTGACCACATTTACTTTTCTTCTGAAAAGCGACTCTTAGACTCTCCTTTTCTCAGCTAAACCTAAACATTCTTTTGCTTAAAATATTTAGGTCAGGCCAGATAAATGGATTCTTTCAGGAAAGGCCCCGAGTAATCTCACTAATTCTTTGCTTTCTCTGGGCAGCATAGATACTAAGCTACAAAGTCCTTTGTGTTCGAGCTCCTTGAGGCCTTGCTCTTGGCTGTGATTTTCAAGGGTGAGGCTGGGGTAAGAGGAGAGGGTGCCCTGAAAAACTCCAACTCAACCCCTTTGGTCACTGATAACAAAGCAACATGAGAAATTTTTTTTTTTTTTTAAGACATCATTTTGGTGCTGGGCAAAAGGACCTCCAGTCACCATGTCCTGTTGTTTTTGCTGCTGTTAATTCTTTTGGAGAAAAAAAAAAAAAAAATTCCTTTGTAGGAGCAAAGCCTCACTCCCACTCCAGAGGCTCAGGCCCTATTCCCACTGATTTCCATCTGCAGAGTCTCTACTCCTATCCAGGCAAGCGGGCTTGGGGACTTGGGGAGAAGGCAAAAACCCAGGCTAGGGTTCTCAGGTGCCTTCCTACACCCCGCCCCACCCTCAGTAGCAGCGGCAGTCTGGAAGGAAACTGCTCCCCAGCTCTGGCTCTGGGAGAAGCCTGGGCCGCGAGCTCCGGGTACTTCCTGCACATTTCTGCGAAGATTTCCACAGATCGCTCCCTGGGTGCAGCTTTCCAAGCTGAGACCCGACTGCCCGTGGAGCAGCCGGCATCAGGCGACTACCGGGCCTGCTGGGACGCGGGTGCTGCATCTTGGGGTTAGGGGTGGGGCGGCGCAGCCTACCTGGAAAGTCTCGAGTGGGCCTGGGTCCTTTCTCGCCCAGACCTCCCTGCCCGCTCCCCGCCCCCGCTCTGGCCCTGTGCGCAGTGTATGGGGTTATTTTTACTTTCGGTTATCTAGCTTTATGAAGACTCCACACCACTCATACAGCTAGATAACCAAAGATAACAACCAACCCCGCCTCCTGGCTGCCGCCGCCGCCTCTTCCACGCAGCCTCCTGGCCACTGCCGCCGCGCAGGCCTCCGCAGCCTCCAGTCGCAGCCCGCGAGGGCTGGGGGAGGGGACACGCGTGGAGGGGGCGGAGAGAGATGGAATCTGGACCCCAAGACTCGGACCCGGGGATAGAGCACGAGACACCAAAAAAGGCGCGGAAAGGATGCCAGGGCCCTTGGTGTCGAGGTCTGGGATCCATCCCGGACCTGGACTCCAAAAGCTCCCGACGCTCCCTTTCCCGCTGCCCCTCTGGATTGGACGTGGGAGCCTCGCCAGTGCTGGGAGGAGGGACTTTCTGGCTTTTCGTGCCACCCGGGAAGCCTGCAGCAACTGCGCCAAGGCCTCCGAACTCGCCGACTTCAGCCTCCTCAGGAGACCGCGCGTCCGTGGCTGGGTCCGTGGCCGCAAGGGAAGCGCAGCGCTTAGTGCCTCGGCCGGGTCTCCGCTCTCGAGGGCGGCGGGAATGAAGGGGCCCCGAGAGGGAATTGTGGAGCCAGGCTGTCGACGGAGAAGGGGTGAAGCTCGGGTTGCCCTAGTAGGAAGCAGGGAAATCCTAGAGCACCAGCAGAGGGAAACCTGCGGGGCGGAGCACAAGGGGCCAGAGTCTCCCCCAGCAAAGCCCCCACCCAGCAAGATATCCGAGAAAGCACGGGTGAGTCGAGGGCGCGGAGAGCAGAGTGGGGTCGGTCCAGCAGGGAGTCGAGCCCAAGACCCCGCCGAATCCCCAAGGAACGAGGATCGGCTTTGTACTGGGAGGATCAGAAACGACCCACGGCGCTGGTGCCCTAGACGCTGGCAGGGATGCAACTCGGCCTGGGGCCGACCGGTAGCCGGTCCAGAGGGCGCGGAGAAGGCATTGCAAGCTGCAGCCTCGGCGCGCGCCCACCCCGCGCCCACGGCGGCCAGGCCACTTACGCGAGAGCCACCCTTGGTGCTGTCTTCCGCGCGGCTGCAGCCGGTGGAGCACCGCGGACTTGGGTTCCGGGCACCCGCGCTCCGCAGACGCCGGGACAGTAAAGCTCACCCAGTCGTCTGCTTCCACCGAGCTAGGGCGAACAGGGAGGGCGGCGCGGACCTCACATCCCCAGCTCCCAGCTTGGCCTCCGCAGCCGCTCTGGCCCAGTGCGCTCCGGCTCCGGACTTTTCATTCATCCTTTCGCACTCCCTCCCCAAATCAGTCTCTGATTGGCTCTACCTAGCCTGACGTCAGTGCCTCAGCCTCAGTGGGCCCCGCCCCCTTCCCGGCCCGGTCGCGACTCACAATTGGGGCTCTCCTCCCAGCTCCAATGATGTGGGGTGGGGGGGGGGG
>PVKN010023582.1:0-14743 GCA_004027915.1 Capromys pilorides
ACATTCACATATTGACACATGCTGTTTTTCTAAATAGTTCAGAGTTCCTTGGGCATTATTGCTGTTGACTTGTTGGTTGGATGTTACAGAGCCCTCCCAATTTATGGTTTCTCTTTTAGGTTGTTTGTCTTAATCAAATTAGAATTTAAATGTAACCAGATATATTTACCTGTCTGTTTAATTATATGACATTTTTCTTATTTAATTGATTCTTATCTATAGCAACCTCAAAAATTATTTCGATTTTTTTTTATAAAATTTGAGTGTTTTACATTTAATATTTAATTCAACATAATTGACTGTGAAGTTTAGGGTCCAGTTTTGTTGTTTATCTTTTTGCTAACCAGTAATCCTGATATTCATTTATTATAATTTCACCTCCACTAAAGCCAAGGTGTGTGTGTGTGTGTGTGTGTGCACGTATGTGTGTGTGTGTTTGACAGCATACATGTTAAAATTTAATTTTATCAGAAGGAAAGTTACTGCAGAGGCCTGTTAAACATAGAGTATGTCTCATGGAATAAGTAATCTGTAAGAAACCTGTAGAACAAGGGAAGGTATTCTAGGCTGGCACAGCAATTTGACATCAAGGACCCAAGACCTTTCACATTAAATCTTCACTATCCTTAACATTTTCCTCATTAGGAACATGACATTTTTTTTTACCCGGTCTCACATCTTTGTTCAAGTCAAGAAGAAAGAACTGAGTATTAAGGGAAAAGATCTGATCTTTTGTTTGGCTTTAACTTCTAATTTTTCAGAAAGGGGAATTTTTCTTTTGGGCTTGTGTACAACTCTTATTATATAGAACTGTCATGTATGTTGCCTGGATAAAAAGATACTGGAAATTATTGCAGGGTGATGGTGGCAAACCTGTGGCACACGTGCTGCTATGTGCCCTTTGTACCATTGAAAGCTCTAAAAGTTTTGTAATCACTGGGGTAGGATATATAATTGGGTAGCCTCCGTCGTACTGTAGAAGAAAAGAAGAATGAATAAAGTTAAAATGCATACATCTCTATACTCCTATTCTTTTTTTACAATTATAAGACAATGTCTCCTTAAGTCACTAAGTTACCCAGATGGGCTCAAACTTGCAGTCCTCCTGGCTCAGCCTTCAAGAGTGCTGAGACTACAGGTATATGCAACCACACTTGGCTTACTTTAATTTTTAAAAGAACTACTTCAAATGTTTTATGACTAAATGCAACTCAAATAAACTCCCTTTAAATCTGTAAAAATTTGTATTACTTTTTTTATGAGTGAGTATTCACATGCTTGTATGCCTCGGTTAAATCATCATGCGTTCTGTACTTTGCTCCAGTGATGAATATGGTACATGAATATGTTATCTGATGTTTCAGCAATCTTAAAATTCTTGGGCTGTGCTCAATTATATTATGATGCAATATTGATTCTCACTCTATAGGACTGTTAGCCCTTTTTGAAAATTTATGCTCATAAGAGAAATCTTTGTCTTTTCTCACATTTTCCTATGAGGTTTTTTGTTTGTTTGTTTTGTTTTGTTTTGTTTTGTTTTGTTTTGTTTTTGTCTTTTTGAGACAGAGTCTCACTATGCAGTTCAGGCTGGCTTTGAGCTCACTTTTGTAGTCCAGGCTGGTCTTGAACTCACATAGATCCTCCTGCCTCAGCCTCCCAAGTGCTGGGATTACAGACGTGCACCACCACACCTAGCTCCTATGTGGTTTTAATTGCACCAAAGGAGTTATTAAATAATCCCTGTTTCTAATGTTTATTCAAAATGATTAAGACTATTTTAACTCCATTACAAAATAGTGAGGAAGCACAGACAAGTTATTCAATTTCATTAAAATGCTACTTTTTTATAAATATGAATAACAATGGATTACTAAAGAAACTCATTAAAAGTATCCAAAGGAACCACTTAACTCGTTGCTGACATAGCACAGAAAATATGACAGCTTTAGTAATATTTTTATAACTATTTTTTTCATCTATAGCATGAGCTTTTTCCTTTATGAAAAACAAGTTATGTTTTTGTGCTACAGTTTTACAAAAATACATTCGTTTTTGAAATCACTTATAACACTATGATAAGTTCTCCTAGAGCACAATTTTTTTTGCTTCATAGTTGTTTTTTTAAGCCATGTAAATTTTCTTTATGGAATTTTGAGGCCAGTTACTTTGTATACTATTATTTTGGGATTATATTGGGTACACAGCACTGCTGTCAACTACAAACATTGTCTTCCTATTTTAATTAGGGATAATTTTGCTTTTTGTATATTAACCTACATGTGAATCATACATAATTCATGCGTACTCACATGAATGTATAGACACCCATGTTCACCTGGCCTCCCTAGAGCACAATACAAATCACCAAACATTACAGTCAGGTCTTTGAAAATATCCTGGGCTTAAAATTCATTTGTGCTGGTTTAATGTTAGAGAGTCTAGCAATAAGTTGATCAGAACACATGTCTCATAAATTCTCAAATTATGATGCTTCATTTAACAAGCTGAATCTATCCTCATGTAGAGGGTTGGAGTCAGTAACAAGCATGAGACTTGAAACATGGATGGCTATGGAAGCCACTTGGACAGGGCAGCATACAGGGAGACACCAGATCCTCACTCTTCACTGATGCACTTTCGTAGTGCTGTCTTAGGTGCAGTCACGTTTCAAGGGACACTGAGCAATGGCTAGAGATACTTCTGTTTGTTACAGCTGTAGTGCTGTTGGTATATTGATATCTATGGGTATTGGCCCCTGGTGCTACTGAACGTCAGGTGCTTTCCAAAGCAGCCCTGGTAGCAAAGGGGTCTAAAATGTCAGCAGTGGCAGCTAAAAGTTAAAAGTTGCATGAGGCAAGACAATTATGTAACACAGTGCTTCTGTTTATCTTTTGGGTTTCTTAAAAATTCCTGTCTCAGACTTCAGTACCGGATGTTCTATTTTGAATCAGTAGAGCCCCCGAGCCTGAGTGTTTAAATACCTGGATAAGTCTGGTAAGTGGTCCTGGAAGTGAGCTAGAGGAGGTATTGAAACAGAGAGCAGTGAGAGCCTATAAATAACTTATCAATTGATAGAAAGCCATAAAAGATGTAGGCATCAGGAAGAATACTGATTCTTAGGTCATGGGTTTGGCGTTCCACAGTGAGCCATTTCTGCAACTGAAGTGTTTTGGAGAGAGAAGAGACAAATTGAAAGGAGAAAACAAGATATTCATAGAAAAGAAAAGAATTAGCTTTGGGGCATACCATTGGAACAGCATTCTGAAAGTCAATTTTCAATTATTGCTCTTTGCATTTCCCATAAAAATTTACAAATTTCACTTTCTGTATTGCATAGCTAGTCCTGGCTATGCCCTGTGGAATGACATCAAAGAGGTGTCAGCAAGTGACTTCAGGTGTTCTCACAAACTCAGTGGAAGTTTTCATTTCTCAACTTGGTCTACCCTTTATTTGGATATGAAATTTGAACATCAAGATAAAGTTAATCCACTGCTTCTTAGTTTCCTACCTAAGTGAGAAACTATAGCTGTAAGATGATTGTAAGAGCAGTACTGAGCCAAGTATTTGGAATTTCTAGTGTAAATCAATGGTATTGTTTCATATTAGATCATTTTTATGTTCTCTGAGACCTACATTAGAATGTTTGATATTATTCACCTTTAAGCAATTTCTGTGTCCATCATTTTGGTTTATTTTGCTTAATATTAGATAGTTCAAAATTTTTTAAGTATTTGAAGTTACTTTCCTGGGGTTGTAAAATTCAAAAGTTTCAATGAAGCATTACATTGAAAAGCTTTAATATGGTTTTTCTACGATGCTTCTGCCCGTACTAAATGGGAGAATAAGTTTATAAAGTAGTGACATTCAGTACTTCTCATAGCAAAGACAATTAATGCCACAGGGAATGATCCCCTTACTATCAGCAAATTACACATAGCCTGGAAATTGTGCTTGTTTATTTATATCTCTTTCTCAAGCCAAATAGGTTGCAGAGAAAAATTCCAGCCACATCAATATTTTATTTATCTGGAGGTCACTTATCCAGGATCTGTGAACATTGAAAACATGACTGGTAATCAAATAAGTAAAGGCCTTCAAACAGCCAAAATAGATGTCACAAAACCAAAACCAATAAACTCATGTGTTCACCAAGAAAGGCCATAGTCAAAGCATATTTGCTCTCATATTAGAATGTTCCTATTGCTCTGATAAGTAGTATTTCCAGATCATAGTAAGATATAAAGAAAGGAATGAAAGGAGAAAGTGAATTTCAAACTGCCTGAATAGAAGCAAAATAATTCTTGTTGACAGTGAAAAAATGAACCAAGCTCTTTAAGTCAGCAAAACTAAAGGGTAAGTACCCTGGAGCTCAGATAGGCCACCGGCTACATTATAGGCACAACATAATTATAAAACTTGATTATAGTGAACCTAAGTTATAAACAATAGCTAAATGATATTTGACATAGGTCATTTAATAAAGAAAATGTTTATTATTCATTTAAAAAGAGATTAAGCCATTTTCCCTAGAGAAACTAAAAAGAAAACACTGCCTAATAATGTGTCAATACCATATGAAATCTGTTATTTACCTAAGACATTAAAGAGGCCTTTTGGCATTGTTCTGAATAGTAATTGTCAGGTTGTCAAATCCTTCGTTTCAAAAAAACATGGGACCCCAGATTCTACAAGTGACAGAGTGGGTATAAAATAAAGAGGCCCATTTGCTTAGGGGGGATTTACTCTCTTGCACCTAGAACTAGGATGCTGTAGGATTATTTTCTTCAAATTCCTTCTTGTTTTCTACTGTCAGCCTAGCTCCTACTATCATCAGAGATTTCTGTCTTTGACAGTTCTTCTGGGCTTCTCTGTGAGACTGCTTAGGAAATCTGTTCCATTCCAATCTTTCGCAGTTACTACGGGAGATGGCCATCACATGAAATCAAGTTATCTTGCACCCTATATAGGGTGTATTGCAGTGATAACTGTGAGGTGCCCAGTGAGCCTGAAATGAATTTGAGGACTTTGTGGCTAACATCTTTTAGAAATTAAATTTTAATTACATAAAACTAAGTTGGGATCCACAGTAATGAAATTTTACTAGCATTTACTTTATTTTGTGGGTTGCTGGTGGGACCCATGCTGTGGGGACAGTGAGAGCGGGCTCATATAGCTAGGCAGGTGATACTAATCACTCTCCGCTGGAAGCAGGGTGGAGCAGAAAGTTTTCTTAGCAGCTTCTCCAGTTGAGATGATTTACATTTTGATTTGATTTCTAAAAAAAAATCAAAGTTTTAAAGAATTTAATTTGCAAATTTTACTGACCATATTCCAAGCGATGGGAAAATTGAAGTATCTCATCACATAATGCAGCCACAGTCACTTCCTGAGCACCAACTGTGGGCATAGTTTAGTAAGCATTAAATTATAGGGAACTTCTTAGTTTTATATTATTTTACAATATATTGCACAAGCAGGTACATGAGCAGGTATGTAGAGAACACACACACACACATGCACGTGTGCATGCACACACACACACACAAACACACACACACACACACACACACACACACACACACCTGAAAGTTTTTTGAGATTCTAAGAAAAAATTTAAGGATAGGACTGAACAAGCAGTGTCCTGATAAATGCTAAAAGTCAACTCAGTTCCCTCTTGTTAGTATTATTATGCTGGGCTTGAATAGTTTACAGTCAAAAAGAAAAAGAGATGTAATTCTCATAGTTATAAATAACAGTAAAAATGTGTTATATTGTATAGAAAAGGTGAACCTTAAGATCGTGAAAGTTTTAGGACGCTGGGACCCTTGATAGGAAATGGCACAGACTTGCCTTGCTTTGCCTTTCTCTGGCCTCGCAGGAGCAGTTCCAATGTGACTGGCATGATCAGATTAGGGCTGTGAGGAGAGTAGAAGCCATTTTTTTTGTCTGTATTCCTACCCCTGTTCAGTTTGTCCTCCGTATTGAAAAGTTCTAGAATTGCAATGAAGAACTTCCATAGCCTGCAGAAAATTCTTTGAAAATTTTTTGAATTATCTTGGCCTTGACCACTCCTGGTGACCTTAATTTTCTTACTCAATTTAGTGTTCTTACAAGGACAAGGAAGAAATTGGGGACAAAGATTTTTTTTTTTTTTTTTTTTTTTGCTTAAGACTTAAAATAACTGAATTTTTCTTCTCCAGATGAACAACAAATTTTAGAATAAATGTCAACATCTTTTTAGGAGGATAAAAGTTGGTTTGAAAATCTACATAGGTTTTGTGGGTTTTACTGTTGTTGAACCTGCTATAACAAAGTACTACACCAAAGCAACATAGACAGGGTAACTTTAACAGCCAAAATGCATCTTCTTACATTCTGGAGGCTGAAGTCCAAAAGTGAGGTGTTGACAGGGTAGCTTTCTTCTTACCCCTCCCCAGGGAGATGGCTGGCCTCTCCCTGTGTCTCCACTTAATCTCTCCTTTGTATAGCTGTGTCCCAAGCCCTTCTACTTACAAGGACACTAGTCATACTCACTCACAGGTCCACTTTTTTCTTTTTTTTACTATAGCTACTGTTCCAAAAGCCAAACACAATTAATTCTGAGACAGTGGGTGTTAGAATCTCCACATAATGAAGTTTGGAGCTGATAATTTAACCCATAACAGTCTCTATCTTATTTAGCTCCTGACCCCCAAAAGCCTTACTGTACTGTAGAAACTCAGAACCAACAGTCTTCCTTTCAGTAAAGGAAGTTTAGTGAAGTTTTAATACTGTTGGAAGTCTTACCTCTTCCTTCCCTTACGTGCTTTGTAGAAGACAAGTTCAGCACAAGCCCTTGCAGCTGTACTTAGTTTTCTCCTGTTCTGTGAGAACTGTTTTCCTCAGACTCCAAAACCTGCAGTTGATTACAGAGTCCTACGTCATTGCAGAGCCTGTACCACAATTGTCTACTTGCTTCTCTAACCCCGATTAGAATGAAGAATAAGATCAAAAGCTATGTTTAATTTTACATTCTAGTATTTAGCCTGCCATGTAACAAATGCATAGCAGATGAGATGAAATACAGGTAGAGATAGCATGTGACATTGTGTATCACATTATGTCAACAAAGGTAGTTTTTTGTTCAATATTCATTATCTTCACAGAATATTGGCCATTCCCATTGCCACAAAAATTTCTATTTCTATGTATCATTCAAAAGCTTAGATCCCAACTGCTGCTGATTATTTATTTTTGATAGATGATCATAATTACTACCATCCAATGGCACTTAGTATGTGCAGGCCTCTATAAAATCTAATTCTGAAGACACAGAAATGAAGACTCAGTGACTTAAGGAATCTGCTCAAGGTCACCAAAAAAGAAGCAGAGTTAGGATACAAATTAAAGTATATTTTTAAGTTATTAATTTAATTTGTGTAAAACAGCTTGCACTCTACCATTTGCTCATCTGTCTTTTCCAGTGAAAGAAATGAGCAGAACTAATTCTTTAGGGAGGCTTTGTCTTGTATGCATCCAGCTTCAAGTTCCTGTTGCTGGTGTGCTTTGTCCTGCTTCCCGTTGCCTGGAGGGAACTGCCTTTTCCTCTGAGGAGTCGCTGGTGCTGAGCTCTCCCACTCAGGAGCACAGGACTGCCTGGCTGCTCAACATGGAGGTTTTTTCCCCAGTCCAACATCCTGTCTAGAAGTGAGATATGCCTTTCATGGCTGCATTTTGCTCTTTCTCTTTTCCTAGACTGGAAACATGTCCACTCAGAACAAGAGCAGATTACAATAAGTTAACTAAAATCCGTGCACTGAGTCATCAGTAAAGCAAAGTTGGCCCTCTCCCAGCCACTCAGATGGATGACCTGTAGTTGTCAGGGAGAAAAGGATGTCACAGCCAACAAGGGCCAGCAGGATTTTTTGTTACACAAGCTGATCAATGTGTGTTATATACCTGTGTTTTGATTGTGATCTGTCACATGAAGTCAGATGTGGAATTTCCTGCTTATGATGTCATGTTCATAATTAAAAACCTGTTGTATTTTGGAGCATTACTCATTTGGGGGTTTTTGGATTAGAATGCATTCCCTGTACTTTTCCTCTGTGGTAACTCAGTGTACCGGAACAAATATGTGATTGATGCACACAGACAGAGTGTTGGGAGGTTAAAGAGACCAGGCTTTATTGATGTCTCTTTTTTCTTTTTTTTTTAATTACTTTTAATAAGAGATAACAATATGAGAGTTTCAAAACACTTTAGTAGTACATTCACAATAATTGACACATTGCAGATTGTTGTCCATATAGTAGTTATACAGAGCACAGGTGTAGACGTGATAAATTTTCTAATCGATATTGGTAAAGAAGGAAAAATATTTTCTTCTCTTTGAACTAAGAGGAAGTAGTTGTATACATAGTCCAATGTTCCATAATTGCAGTGGGTTACCAGTGAAACTGGCAATGTTGGAGGCTGTTGGTTTAAGCTTCTTACAGCTCATCATACTAATCTAGTTCTGCATTTTAAGCCTCGAAATTGAGCTTTTATGCTGGGTGATCAACGGCAAGTTAAAGCAAGACTTGTATAACAAAACTTTCATCTTTTGTATTTTCCAAGGTCAAATCTCCTCAGGATTAACTTTGGAAGCATATACAGTGCTTTGTAGAGCTGTTGTCAGTGTCAGCCATTGGGACGAGATATGGCCATTGATTGACCAATTTGCTCTCTGTGAAAGGCTGAGAGAATATTTTCCCCCTAAGTGACTCTCCCTAGACACACTATACTTCATTTATCCCTTTCCTCTGAGGTCCCATAATCTCCTTGAACAGAAAATTCGGGAAATCACTGAGTTATAGGATGTTACAGCACAGTTTCTCTTATGTCCCGAGTCCTCACTGACCTTGACGGGCTAGAGCCAGAATGATGGCTATCCTCATAACTCTTCTTTTTCTCCAATTTTTGGTCTGTTAACTTACATTCTCAAACCTCCAGCAGAGAACCTTCATGATACTATTATTCGATAGCATAGGTAATTGAGCTTAACATCACTGTCTTTCTGAATATCAAACATCTTAGACTTAGCTTGACATTGATATTTTCCTTCAATCATTGATATTTTAATAAATCTCTATATAATGTGATAAAAGCAGTTACACATTTTTACATAGACAGTTGTAGCCTGTCAAGCCTATGGCATTTTGCCAAGTCTCTTATTCTCAATTAATACCCTTTTTTATTTTTTTGTTAACCAATCGTTTACTTGAGAGAGAGTATAGCAGTAACTGAGATTACATTAGAAGCAGTATGCATCTAAAAGACCAGAACAACATGCATTCCAAGCATAGTTCCAGTCTTGCACACCGCTATCATCAATGTGAAAAACCTTTTGAATGTTCCTAGGACCAATATCAAATTCATCCTGTGTACATAAGTATTTGGTTTTGCTCCTGCTGTGTTTCCTCTCTTTTCTGCTTCCAGTCACTTCATTGTTTAATCCATAAGTCTTTGTTTTCCATTCACCTGTGTTATGCCTTTCCAATTTTATTTCTTCTTTAGATTTCTTACACTAGTGAGACTATACAATATTTACACATGTACATCTGGTTTATTTCACTTATGAGTATATTTTCAATATACATCCATTTATATACTAAGTCTTCCAGTTTGTCAGTCTTTACAGCTGAGTAATATTCCATTGTATAAAAATACCACATCTGTTTCAATCATTCTTCAAATGATGAGCATTTTGGTTGTTTCCAAGATTTGGCTATTAAAAATTGGACTGCTGTAAACATAGGTGCATAGATATCGCTATGGTATAATGTTTTCAGTGCTTCTGGGAAAATTCCCAGTAGGGGGATAGCTGGTTTGAATGGGATTTCCAGTTCTAGTTTTTGAAGGAGCCTCCACACTGCTTTCCATAATGGTTGCACCAATCTGCATTCCCACCAGCAGTGGAGGAGGGTTCCCTTTTCCCCACAACCTCTCCAACATTTGTTGTTGGTTGATTTCTTTATGATAGCCATTGTTTCTGGGGTGAGATGGTATCTAAGTGTTGTTTTAATTTGCATTTCACGGATAGTTAGTGATGTGGAGCATTTCCTCATGTTTCTTTCTCTGAGAAGTTTGTGTTCATCTCGGATGCCTGTTTCTGGATTGGGTCTTTGAATTTTGGTACCATAATGGTTTTTAGTTCTTTATAAATTCTAGATAGAAGACCTTTGTCTGAATACTTATTAGTTAAAATATCATCAAAATTTGTGGGTTGTCTTTTCACTCTGTTGGTAATTTCTTTTCATATGCAAAAACTTCTTAGCTGAAGGAGGTCCCATTTCTTGATGCTGTCAAGGGTTAAACATACATTTTGATTTTTGCGCATAAATTTTTTGCCTACCCTGATGTCTTCAAGATTTTCTCCCACTTTCTCTTCCAGGAGATTTAATGTTTCTGTTTTAATATTTAGATCTTTAATCCATTTAGACTTTAGTTTAGTGAATGGTGATAGACTTGGGTCAAGTTTTACTTTTCAACATGTAGAGAGCCAGTTTTTCCAGCACCATTTGTTAAAGAGGCTATCTTTCTTCCAGTAAGCGTGTTTGGCCCCTTTGTTGAAGATAAGGTGGCTGAGTGTGTTTGTATTTGCTTCTGCATCTTCTAATCTATTCCATTGATCCTCAGGTCTATTTTTTTGCCAATACCATGCTGATTTTATTACTTTAGTTTTATGGTATACCTTTAGATCAGGAATTGTAATGCCTCCTGCCTTACCTTTGTTGCCCAGAATTTTCTTTGTAATTCTGGGTCTTTTTTGGTTCCAAATAAATTTTAGGAATGATTTCTCCAGATCTTCATGGCATTTTGATAGGAATTACATTAAATCTGTATAACAATTTAGGGAGTATGGCCATCTTCACAATGTTGATTCTTCCTATACAGGAGCAGTGAATATCTTTCTGTTTTCTGAAATCTTCTAGGATCTCTTTTTTCAGAGTACTGTAGTTTTCATTGAAAAGGTCTTTTACTTCCTTAGTTAGGTTAATTCCTAAATATTTCATTTTCTTCGGTGCTATCATAAAAGGTACTGTTTCTCTAATTTCTCTCTCAGTGTGCTTGTTATTTTTGTAGAGCAATGCAATTGACTTTTGTGTGATGATTTTGTAACCCACTATGCTACTGAATTTGTGTATTAATTCTAGTAGCTTCTTTGTGGAGTTTTTTGGGTCTTCCAAGTAGATTATCATGTCATCTATAAATAGTGATAGTTTTACTTCTTCTTTACCTATTCTTATTCCTTTTATTTCTCTTTCTTATCTAATGTTTGTAGCTAATGATTCCAGAAATAGAACAGGAGTGGTCATACAGGACATCCTTGTCTTGAACCAGATTTGAGAGTAAAAGATTTCAGTTTTTCCCCATTTAGAATTATGTTAGCTGTTGGATTATCATAGATGGCTTTTATCAGGTTGAGGTAGAGGCCCTCTATTCCTATTTTCTTTAGGACTTTGAACATGAATGAGTGTTGTACTTTTTCAAAGGCATTTTCTGCATAAATTGAGATGATCATGTGGTTTTTGGTATTGGTTCTATTGATATAGTGTATTGCATGTATAGATTTGCGTATACTGAACCATCCTTACATCCCTGGGATAAATCCTACCTGGTCATGGTGTATAATCTTCTTGATGATTTGTTGTATTCTACTGGTGAGGATTTTATTGAGGATTTTTGTATCTGTGTTCATGAGAGAGATTGGCCCGTAGTTCTCTTTTTTAGTTGCATCTCTCTCTGGTTTTGGTATCAGTATAATAGTTGCCTCTAGGAATGATTTTGCAATGATTGCTTCCTTTTTGCTTTCACTGAAGAGTTTGAGGAGTATTGCGATCACATCTTCTATAAAGTTCTTGTAGAATTCAGTGGTGAATCCATTGGGTCCTGGACTTTTTTTTGTCAGGAGGCTTTTTTATTACATTTCGTATTTCATTGGATGTTATTAGGTTATTGAGAGTACTTATATCTTCTTGATTGAGTGTTGGTAATTTGTACTTTTCTAGGAATCTGTCGATTTCCTCTGTGTCTTCAATTCTGTGAAAGTAAAGATTCTCAAAGTAGCTGTATGTGGTCCTCTGAATCTCTTCTGAGTCTGTAGTAATTTCACCCTTTTCATTTTTTATTTCTTGAATTTGAGTCCTTTCTTTCCTCTTTTTATGAGGTTAGCTAGGGACTTATCAATTTTATTTAATCTTTCAAAGAACCAGCTTTTTGATTCATTAATTCTTTGTATTGTTTTCTTTGTCTCAATTGAATTAATCTCTGCTCTTATCTTTATAATTTCCTCCAGTCTTTGGGCTTTTGATTTCATTTGCTCTTCCATTTCTAGTTGGTTTAGGTGCTGCATGAGAGTATTTATTTTTCCTGTTCTGTTTTCTTAATGTGAGTTCAAAAGTATAAATATCTCTCTATAAACTGGCTTCATTGCACCCCATAAATTCTGGTAGGTTGTGCTTAAATTTTCATTAAATTCTAGATATTGTGTAATTTCTTGTTTAATTTCATCTGTAACCCACTGGTTGCTGAAAAGAGTGTTGTTTAATTTCCATGTATTTCTGGAGTTCTTATGGTTTCTTTGGCCATTTATTTCCAATTTCATTGCACTGTGGTCAGATAATATGCATGGGATCATTTCTGTTCTCTTGCATACACTTAAGCATGACCTGTGGACTAATATGTGGTCTATTTTAGAAAATGTTCTGTGTGCAGCTGAAAAGAATGTGTATTCTGAAGTATTTGGGTGGAACACTCTGTGTATGTCCACTAAGTCCAGTTGTTCCAAGTTCTGTTTCAGTTCTGCTACTTCTTTGCTAAGTTTTTGCCTGCCTGAACTATCTTTCTTGGGTAGGGGGGTGTTAAGGTCTCCTGTTAAAATTGTAGTATTTGATATTAGATTTTTCATGTCCATTAAGTTTTGTCAATATATCTTGCTGTTTCCCTGTTGGGTGCATACATAGTTATGAGTGTTACATCTCCATCCTGAATTTCTCCCCTAACCACTATGTAGTGGCTTTCTTTGTTTTGTTTGATCAATCTTGGTTTGAAGTTTAGACTGTCTGCAAACAGGATTGCTACCCCTGCTTTTTCTTGGGGTGCTGGAGCATGTAGTATTGTTTTCCATCTTTTCACTTTTAGCCTATGAGTTTTTTTATGAGTTAAGTGTGTTTCTTGTACACAGTATGTTGTTGGGTTTTGCTCCCTTATCCATTCTGCCAGTCTATTTCTTTTAATTGGAGGATTGAGTCCATTAACGTGATGGTTATAATTGAAATGTATTGACTTATGATTGACATGACTTTTATTTACTTCTGTTTACCACTTTTTCTTCTTTGTTTAATTGGTTACCCTATTTGGTGGGTTCTTTCTGTTCTCATTTGTTGAGTTGGAGTCACTTTGGTCCCTCTCTAAAATGTTTTTTAGTATTCTGTGTAGTGTTGGCTTTGACGTCATGAAAATCTTTCATTTTTCGTTGTTGTGGAAGTATTTCACTTCTCGCTCATACTTGAAAGAGAGTTTTGCCAAGTATAGCAGTCTTGAGTGAAGTTTGTTTTTATGTAGGACTTGAAGCACTCTGCTCCATGCTTTTCTTGATTTCATGGGTTGTGAAGAGAAATCTGCCATTATTCTGATGGGTTTTCCTTTAAATATAATCTGTTTCTTTTCTCTAGTAGGTTTTAGTGCATTATTCTGCTGGATTTCTGGGATCTTGATTATTATATGTCTTGATGTGTTTTTAGTCGGGTTGGTGTTATTTGGAGTTCTGTGTGCTTCAGTTACCTGAATATCTGATTGTTTTCTCATATTTGGGAAGTTTTCTGCTATTACTTCTGCCCACATTCTTTTTATATCCTTTGTATTGACTCCTTCTTTCTCCTTGATTCCTATTAATCTCATGTTGTTCATTCTTGCATCATCTTGCAGATGTTGAATTATTTTTTCTTGCATCCTGGTTGTTTTTAAGAGATCCTTTCTTACCTTTTCACTAGCTGCAACTGCTTCTTCAAGATCTGAAATTCTATCTTCACTTTCTTTCACACAGTTTGTCAGCTTGTGATTGAGATTTTATTTTCTTGTATACCTCTTTGAAACTCATTCACATGATCTATTTCTTTCTTATATTGCTCAGTCATATAATCCATCATTTTTTTACTCTCCTCTAATTTTTTTCAATGTCTTCTTAATATTACCTGTCTTTCATTGAGGTTATCCTTTCTCTCTCTAGTGCAGAGATTATTTCTGCTCTGCTCTCATCCTTACCTTTCTGCAGTTGTTCCCCTACTTTAGATGCTATTAATTTAGACATGTATTGTTTTTCTTCAGAGCTTATTTCTGTTCTGGTTTCCTTTATACGTTTCTGCAGTTGTTTTTCCAGTTTAGATTCTATAAATTCATGCATTTCTTTTTTAATTTGGATGCTATCTCTGATCTAATTTGCTCTACACATTTGTGCACTTATCTGTCTACCGCAGATGCTGCCAAGTCAGAGGTTTTAACTGCATGATTCCCATCTTCTTCCATGGTAGTGTCTCCAACCATGGAGTTCCGGGTGGGCTCAGGATCTGAGATTGCATCTTACTCCTTGTCTTTATCATTTTGTATAGCAGTGACCCCTGCACTTTGGTGAAGTTATACTGTTAGCACCTAAGGGAGTTTGGGTCCAGATCCACCAAGCTTGTTCCCCTCCAGCTGTGCCTGCCTGCTGGTTGAAGCTGGG
>PVKN010023583.1:0-14738 GCA_004027915.1 Capromys pilorides
TATATATCTGTGTATGTATTTCACACATGGGAAACTATGAGAACAAATACACAAGAGAATACCTTTTCAGAAAAGTCAACAAAAGATTGGTATCAAGACTATATGGAAATTTGTACATGTCAACAAGAAAAATGCAATGAATGCAAACAGCAAACTGGCCATACACCATGAACAGGCATTGTACGCAACACTTGAATTGTCTGTAAATATACGGAAAGATACTTCACCTTATTAGTAATTTTTTAAACTCCAAATTGAGACCATGGTGAGGTTCCATTTCACAGCTGTGAAAATTGTCAAAAATTGAAAAGAAAATACTACGCGGTGGTAATGATGGTGGTAATGGGCTCAACTATTTAGGAAAACAATTTGAATAAATGTGAGAACTGAAAGAGGCCTGGGTCTTTCAGTTCATCTGAGGCTTGCTTAAGAATGTGTATCCTGGGCTGGGGAGACAGTGCAGCGGTCTAAGCACCTGCATGGCAAGCACAAGGCTCTGGGTTCGACAGCTGGTACAGCCTGCTGTGCCAGACCCATACCTACCTGGCCCCAAAACACGGTGTGGTGGCACACGCCTGTAATTCCAGAACTAGGGAGGCTGAGACAGGAGGATCACTATGAGTCCAAGCTGTGTAGCAGGACCATGTACCAAATAAATGCATAAATGATTTTTTTTAATTTTAAAAAAGGAAAAAGAATGCACATCCACTGGTTGTTATCAGGAAGACATTTATTCATGCTTTAAGACTACCTAGATGACATCTGCCTCCTAAAAGCCCCTCATTTTTTCAGATGTCATTCCATACTTCTCCCTCTCTGTTTCCTGTACAAGGCTGTATCTTCTCCACATGATGCTCTAGTACCTCTATATGTATACGTGTCTTTTCAACTAGCTAGAAATCGTAAGCTTCGCAGTTCAGCAATGAGGACTCACAATGGCAATCGCGACCGGAAATGGGCTGGAATCCCTGGATCCCACGTCCCTTTCTGTGACCGTATCCCCCCCACTACCACCATCCTATAATTCTCTGGCAGCTTCCGGTGTGGTCTGCACCTCCTGCTAGAACCCCTGGCCTCGGACGCCATCTTGGGCTTCCCTCTCAGCCTCACACATACTAGCTTTCATGGTTGGAATGCATTTTCACAGACCGCAACCCCAAAGCCAAATCCAACCATCAAGGAAACCTGTCTTCTTTTCGAATGGGATATCAATCAAAACTATCTCACTCCTGAGTGCTTTCAGAGTCCACAGTTCATTTTTATTTTAAAAGGACATTGAGTTCCTAATCCTGCAGACCCCTTGGAGGCATTTTATCATGCAGGACTTGGATGAAGGTGACTGCCTGTGACTGATTAAGATGTTTGTTTGGCAGCTGGCAGCTTCCTGACCCATGGCTTCTGTCCCCTGGTCCCCAGGGACCTTGGATTGAGTGACAGAGGCAGGCAAAGCAATAGCAATGGGGTTGTGCAGTCCCCAGTGTCTTTGGCCTGTGTTTACAGCCGGCCAGTAGTTATGACACACAGGAACAACAGTTGCTCCCTAAGTCAAGATATAAGTCTTTCTGGCATTACAGAAAAAGCAGAAGTAGATTTCCAGCTCGACTGCTCTGCAGTTCTGTGACTTTCATTTAAAAACAACCTCACTGAACCTCTCTGTCCCTGTCTGGAAGGCAATAACTATTCTGCCATATCCCCTAGGGTGGTGAAAGCTTTTCAGGAGCAAATGCAATGATGAATTTAAACCCTGAAGCTCCACATAAATGTCAATATTAGCTTATAAGTCAATTCTTCCTGTATGTTAGACATAATTCTAAGTGCTTTATATTTGTTCGTTTCTTTACTCCTATTAGCAACCCCAATATTTAATACTTTCAGTACTATTTTAAATATGAAAACTCAAAGGCAGCAGAGAATTTATGGAACTTGCTAAGGTAACAGAACCAGTAATGTCAGAACCAGGACATGAGCCTAGACTTACAGCCATCACGCCATACTACGTATCATAGGAGTTGTTTCTCTGTGTGGCTTTAGACTTGCTTCTGATAACATCTATTAATACCTAGAAATCAGTCTCTTGCCCATGGTTGACAAAGCATTTCTTGTTTTGTTGGTCCTTAGTTCTTATGTCCCTGACTTTCTCATTAGACTGTGAGCCCTTCCAGAAAATCAACCACCATGTATCAATCCCTAAAAGCTATAGCCCTGAACACTGGCTCTGCCACATGTCTCTCCAGAATAACCTATTGACTGGTAGAAAAAGAAAAGGAAGGCGTAGATGGTGGGCGGACAAATGGATGATGGATGGATAGGTGGGAAGATCGGTGTAGGAGTGGGTGGTTGGATATGTGGACTGACGGACAGGTGGGTGGATGGGCGGATGATTGGGTGAGAGGGTGAGTGGGTGGGTGAACCTCCAGATGGCCAGATGGGCTAGGAGGTGATTAGATGATTCACAGATTGTCAGTTTTATGTAGAAGTGCTTGATCACCTCTAAACTATAATTATCTATTTTCCTCTTGAGTTTGTTGATAACTTTTTACTTTCTCAAGTTAGAGAAAACCAGTTCATTATCATTGTCAGCCACAGGGGGAAACATGATATGAAAAAGACACATAAATGGGGCTGACCCTACAAAGAAAAAAGAACTGCTACTGTTTCTCAAAGTAGGCTGGATTCTAGAATCTTGCCTCATGATTTACTCATCTATGTCCTTGTAAATTCTGAGAATCTTTGAGTGTCAAAAATACGTCTTGGAGTTCTTGAATCCCCAGCACATCCACTGTCATACAAAGGTTCAACAAGCAACAAATGTCGGGTCAGAATAACAAGCCAGCCAAGGCCATGTGCCTTCCCTTTCCGTCATTCCTACCAGGCGTCTCCTGCACATGCCCCGTGCTCCCCTTCTGGGAAGACTGTGCAGGAGGGCCGTGCTCCTGCCCTCCTCCTATGGTTCAAGTGGCATTTGAACTTTACTTTGCCCTTTGCATGTGAAAATCTTCTATAACAGTAAAGAAAGCTTCGCTGAAGATATCAGCCATTCCCCTTCTGGAAAGAGCCTTGCAGAGTTGCTCCAAAAGCCCTGTTCTGCCAAAATAGAAGTACGATCCTGCAGATCCATGCTTGCTTGTATTTATCAGGCTGGTTTCTTCCCCCTGAAAACACTGGGAATAAAAACATGCAGGTCTCTGGAGCAGAGAGTAGAAGGAGGAGAGGAGAAGCCAAATGCTATAAACAAACAATATTAACATTTATTCAATTGATGCTATGGTGTGAAATCCTACCAGAACTAATGTTCCACAGTGAAGTAAGTGTGGGACTAGGTAGAACCTCTGGGAGGGAAATCAGGATTAGATGAGGCCATTAATCCTTTGATCTATGGGTAAGGTCCCATATTTGCCTTAGTGACACTGTAAGAAGACAAAAAGAGACCCAAGTTAGTAAGGTCACTCTGTCTCCCCATGCGATCCCTGGGCCATCTGAGAACTTGGTAGAATGCCTCCCTCATTAGGCTTTTAGGACTGTGCACTAACCTCTTTTATTTATAAACTACATTGCCTATGGTATTAAATTATAGCAACAGGAAGCAGACTGTACAATAGCACTGCCAGTTATTAACCTATTCCCTCCCAACCCCATAGTTAGCCTTTGATGATCACTTTGACACTGAGGCTGAGAATCAGAGAAACACATTTTGCTTTGCTTCCTACTGTCCTTCCAGATCTGGTGGGTACAGCCACACAGAGACTGAATGATGGAGGGCAAGGGACGGATCAGCTCCTTCTTGTTTTATTTTCTACTCTACAACAGCACAAGCTCTGCCCCTGGGCAGCTGCAGGTGGCCCAGTCTGCAATTCTTTTCCACTGTGCCCCTGCAATAAACCCAATGTCCTTTCTTCATTTTTCCAGTCACTCTCGCTGTTGCCTCAGTGTTCTCTGTGGCTTGTCCTTCTCTCCATCCCCTACTTAACTGATTCCTGTGGAAAATTCCCTCAGTAGAAAACATAGGGCTTCTGTGCTCTGAATGCACACTGGCTGACTCAACTATGGTGGCTGAGGTACAATATAGAAATCCTACGAGGACACTGTCCTCATTTCTCAGATGTGTGGACTGAGACAACTAGACATATGCTTGAGTTGTAATTGCAGAAGGTCCTGATCCCAGGGCAGTTGAATTAGTCATTCTCTGTTGCTGACACACAATACCACAACTTAAGGGTACAAAAGTGTTTGTGGCTCAAGGTTTCCAGTGGGTTCAGTCCATGGCTGGCTGGCTCAAAGTCACCAACCCCATGGTGGAAGAACTTGGCAGAGGACAGCTCCTCACCAGGAAGCATAGGACAAAGAAAGGAGCTGGAGGCAAACAAAAGCCTTCTGGATCACGCCCAAGTGAACCCCCTCAAACTGGCTCCTAATCACAGATTTAACTACTGAACCAACCCGTGGATGAAGACCCTGATGAAAATAACACTCTCATGATCCAATCGTCTTCCAAACACAGGGGTTTTGGGGAGCACATTTTAGATCTAAACACAACAGCAGTCCTGTCTAAAAACAGCTATATGCATGGGACCCCTGGTGGCTAGCATGAATTCCTGCCTGCAGGGCTAGGTTTCTTCCTGGAACAAAAGCTATATGAAAACTTTCCTGAAAACAAAGTGTAGCATCCCCTGCTACTCCCAACAGGGGGATCACGCTGAGATTTATCACCAACAGATGGCTGCAGTGTAGGAGGGAGACAGAGTACTTGTGGACCAGTTAAGACCAACACAGCAATCGCAGGTTATTGTCCACCTATACAACAGAAAGGAATTGAATTCCAATTGAGAAATGATTATGTCTCTCCCCAGAGTTTCTGATGAAAAAGCAAAAGAAGCCCATGGAGTTGGTTGAAACCACAGAGACTGGAATGTTTTCTTTTTCCTCCTAACAGACAACACCCCGTCCCCACCCTGCGGCCAGCTTCCCTTCTCTTCCTGTGCTTCTCTCCAGCTCAGCTTCTCTTTCAGCAGTGTTCATCTTCTCTTTTTATTGCTTGGTCTCCCATCTCTATGTTATATCGATAAAATGAATTCTTGCAAGACAACTAAATCCTCATAGCAAGAGATTTGGTCAACTTTTTGAACTTTACAGAGAAAAATATCCCCAATACCAAGTTTTTCATCAAAAAGTTATCTGTTACACAAACCGTCAGGAAGCCTAGTAATATCTCCTATTTGTTTGTTGGCAATAGAAAAATGTGTGTGAGGTGGGTGATGACACAGTCATGCTCCTTCACAGCTGTTTATCTAAAGGATTTGTTGCTTTTCCTCTACACGGAAACCACGGCCAGCCGTATCATTATCTTTACCTTCAGCTAAATTCTGTGCCTCCCCAGGCAGTCCAAATACAGCAAAATAATACATCTCATATGTCTCTCTGCATCTGCTTATTATTATATTGCTTTGGGGTTTGACCATAATTTCTTTTTTATAATATCTGTTTTATTTATTGAAATTTATCAATGTAAGTGATACACAGAAACAAAGATCATACACATATATATAAACCAAGTAATATTTTGATACATGTATACTTTGTATAACATTTTGAGCTGGCTAATCGTATCTACTTTCCTCAATTATAGTTTGTTTATGGTGAAAATATTCAAAGTTCATTTTTCTAAGCCAGGTTTAGGGGTGCACACCTCTAATCCCAGCACTTGGGAGGTAGAAGCAGGAGAATCACTGTGAATTGAAGACCAGCCTTGACTACATAGTGAGTCCAGGCCAGCCTGGGCGACTTTATCCCAAAACCCAGTCCATAAGTTCTTGTTCCTCTTTGCGTGTAGCTTAGTGCCCATTAACTAACCTTTCTGTTTCCTTTTCTCTCCTTGCTCTTGCCTGCTTCTGGTAACCACCACTGCACTCTCCACTCCCATGAAATCACGTGGACACAATCACTCAGCATTTGTCCTTGTGTGCTGGGCTGACTTCAGTTGACTTCATGATCCCCATGCCATTGATGCTGCTGCACATGATGGGATTTTTTCCTTCCTTATAATTGAAAGGTATCCAGTTGTTTATTTTTTTAATTAGTCGAAATTTCCTTTAATTAAAAAATTGAAGATTAGAAGCTCCTTTGTTACAGTACATTACATATGGCTCTTACATAAAATAGGCATCAGAGGGGCCAGGGAGATAGCTCCGTGGCACAAGTGCCTGCCTGGCAAGTATAAGGTCATGAGTTTGAACCCCGGTCCCACAAAAAAATAAAAATAAAATAGGCATCAGAGAGTCAAATGTTTATACCAGTACTAACCCAGGCAAATGGCGAAGCAAAATTTCTTTTACTGGCATTGAGATTGCATTCATCTTTACAAGTAATATATTCTTTGGTAGACTTAATCATTTGATAGGTTGATAGAATTTTCAAGGAAAGTAGTAATATACTAATTCGTATAAATTTTGAGCACGGAACTTCTCACCAAAGCTATTCATGCAAACTTAAGAAAAAAGTCTATATTGCCTTAGAACTTACCAATTAACATTATTATTTAGATAAGATAATGTTGAGTTTCTAAAATACTTTCATGATATTTCTTGTAACTGGGCAATGTGGGAAGCATGTAGAGTTCGTTCCCCCTTCCAAGTGGTTGCTTCTGTGCCCCCTTCCTTCTCCCACAAGAGCTCCGTAAAGCATCACTTTGGAACAGCTACCCGAAACACTGACGAGGCAGAGAGACAGCGTCAGCAGCAGCTCCATGCTTAAGATACAAGGTTGATTTGAGAATGCTAGGGTAGAGTATTCCATTGCTTGTGCACATCACATTTCCTTCATCCATCCATCGGATGGTAGATGTATACACTGCTGCCATTTCTTGGCCAATGCAAACAGAGCACAGGGAACACAGGCGTGCAAATGTCTTTTCATCAGACTGAGCCAGTTTCCTTTGCACATATACAAAGTACTGAGACTTTGGATTGTATCATAGTTTTATATTTAACATTTTTGAGGAATTTCCATTGTTTCCCTCTGATCTGCACTGCATCATATTCCCATCAAGACTTTACAAGGGTTTCCTTTTCTTCACAACCTCACCAGCACTTGTTATCTTTAGTTTTTAAATGTATTCATTCTTTCTGGAGTGAGGTAATAAGTCATTGTGGTGTTGATTTACATTGCCCTGGTGACCATCATTTCTAATCATACTGAAATTCTTGGATTTGCCATTCCAGCTATCATGATTTTTTTTCTAAGCAAAGTCTGAAAAGTAATCATTTTAAATGGTGCACGCAGACATCTCCTGGCATAAAGATGATCACTTAATCTCCTATTAGAAACTCTGTCACTAGAAACCAAGATTATTCTTGAAGGAACATGGAATAAAGCCAGCCATTCTGCTATACCTTACAGGCAACTCCACTTGTCTGACAGGGCTATTGTAGAAGAACTGCTGGATAACACCAGCCCCAACTGCATTTTCTATCTCTATGTTTGCATACAGTGAGGAGGTAAAAGGTGGGTTGTAATCAGAGGAATCCCAGCCTGCATTTACACCCCAGCTCTGCACTTAGCTCAGGTTCTAAGCCTCAGTTCTCCAATCTTGTGAAATGAATGTCATTCTTAGAGTCAACAAGGTTTCATTACTAATGCTGGTATACTTCACCATGTTCAAGACTCCATCTGAAACACATGCCAAATGCACTGAATCCACACAACATGTTCTCATGTTGAGTCTGAGTTGGCTTCTTTTCTTTTATATCTAAGGAAACTGAGTCTTGAGTAGCCAAGTAAGTTTCATGAGGCTCCAAAACTAGAAGGAGGTCAACCTGAGTTGAAAGCAAATTATCTAAATCCAAACTCATAGCCTTGCTGCACACCACATTGCCGCTCTCAGAGTGTAGATGAGTCATAGAAGACAATCTGAATGGTAATAAATGGAAGCCTTTCTCTAGGGCTCTGTAAATTATACAACATTTCCCCTTTAAGATCATGGAAAGTATGGCAGGAAAATGAGTGTGGAAGAGTATCAGGAGACACTGGGCTGCTCAGTGTTGCTTGTTGTATTTTACACACAACTGGGTCAAAAGGCTGCTGCCACTGCTAGGATGAAGTTCATGAGATTTTTGATGAAACTGAGTCATGAAATTGTCATTATTCAATTGAAGAAAGGAACACAGGTCCATGGAAAAATCACAGGTGTAGACATCAGCATGAACACACATCTAAAAGCTGTGAAGATGACTCTGAAGAACAGAGAGCCGGTGCAGCTGGAAACATTGAGCATTTGAGGAAATAACATTCACTATTTCATTCTGCCAGACAGCTTGCCTCTGCCTCTGGACACGCTACTTGTGGATGTTGAACCTAAGGTGGAATCTAAGAAGAGGGAAGCTGTCGCAGGAAGCGGTCAAGGCTGAGGTCAAGGAAGAGAACCTGGCCATGGCAGAGGACAAGGGTGTCCCAAGCAATAGCACCTCCCAAGATGACTGGTGCAGAACTGCCTGGGAGTATTTTTTGTACAGATTTTGTTAGTTTTTAATAAACATAATTGTGGGCAGGAGAGCATCAAAAGGACAGAGCAATGCCACATGGGGAGGAATTCTCAAGTGGTCCTGGGTGGTAGAGGCACCTGGTGGACTTGAGTGAGGGGGGTTGCTTTTGCTTGTACCCACCAATGGTGTCTTGGTCCACTGTTTTTTATCATTGAGGCTTTTGAATAGCCACATATGGCTTTCTTCTTTCCTAAGACATCTGGTGTACTGGCTAGTGGATCAAGGAATTAGGTAACCTTTTATGTTTTTATTTTATTTTATTTTATTTTACTTTATTTTACTTTATTTTATTTTATTTTATTTTATTTTATTTTTTTTATTTTATTTTGAAGAGTAAAAGCAAAGGCAAAACCAAGTAGCAGAAACAAAGACAGAAACAGGGTAGGGGCCGGCGAGATGGTTCAGTGGTCTAAAGTGCCTGCTTAGGAGGGCTCAGGCAACTGCGGGGACTGCAGTTCGATCCCCGGCACCACATGCTGTGCCAGCGTCACCACCAGGGCAGGCTGAGCCAGCCACAAAATGAATAAATAAAGAAACAAACAAACACAACAAGCAAACAAATAAATAAATAAAATTTAAAAATAAAAAGAAACAGGGTAACATACAACAATAGATGTCACAGATTTTCAAAACAAGAAAAGCAAATTAACAACAGTTGTTCTGTTACCCATTTGTATTGTCAAATCTGTTGCTAAGATTAACAGATATAGCTGTGAAATATTGCAAAATAATTGAATATTAACACTTACTTTTAATTAACCTTAATTTTGTTTGATTTTTTTGCTGGAAAAACTGGATTATAGAATGCTTCAGACATAGCAAAAGGCAAAAAATAGGCTTCTGAGACAACTTATCATTTCTTTTGCTCACATTTCCCCAGATTCTACTGGCAGAGGGAGCTAGAAGATTTGGATTTATACAAGAATCGCTTTTAACACATTGATCCAGACTCTAACACTTTTTATTTTTTTAATGTATTTAATACAGAGTCTATACAGTTTGCAGGGTCTCACTATGTTGACCAGACTCATAGTGAGTCTCCAGTTTTCAGCCTCCCAAGCACTGAGATTGCAGACCCATGCTAACACATAGTCTCAATCACCACCTCAGTGCACCCCAGGGGCAGGGCCAGCATGGCACACCAGGGATCAAACCCAACCCCTGAGCTCTGCTTAAACAGATGCTTTAGTCCACTGAGCTATGCAGCTGGCCCTCTAACTCTTTCTTAAAAGGGAAGACTTATTGGTAGAATTGATTCTTTCTCAATCCAAGACACCCCAAAAGGAAAGGCTAGATCCTGCCCCATAACAATATTAACATGATATTATAATATGTACATGGCTGTACTTATTAAGACAAAATAAAATAATACTTTCCCAGGGTAGAGGACTCTAGGATTAAATAGACTGGCCTGAAAGCCTAGCAAAGAATGTAACTTTGTTTGCAGCATGCTTTCCAAACATTCTAAATGCCAAAGGCTGAAAACTCCATCCGCTCATCAGTACAAACACAGTACCATACTCTGACAATATTCACTTTTCCTTGAGAGAGGGTTAGCTCCAAAGACTTTTCTATTAACTGAAAACACAGTGAAACCCAGTACTAAACTCTAGAGTCTATCCAACTGAGTAGGAAATGATTACGTTCCATGGACTCTTTTCCCTTTTGTCATAATCTCTGTATTTAATACCTTCTTCCAATGTTTATATTCCTGAAAAATATGTGATTATACAGAAAACAGAAATTTTTAAAGAGAAAGATGTTTATAGGTGTTGCACAAATTCTTTCTGTTAGAGCTCTGGGAAAATTACTAATTCCCTCAAGGAGCTAACTGGCTATACTGTATTTTTGGAGATTAATATCCTCACTTTGGCCCACTATAGGGTGGGATTCATCTTTTCTGGGTTTCTTATAAGAAATTAGTCTCAGATTGTGGTCTGATTGTGTACAAATTTTTCATTTGACAACTTTTCCTTGAGATTTGACAATGTTCCAGGAACCATACTACTTAGATTCCATGTAGACAGTATCAGGTTAGTGATTTTAATATCACTAAGTGACCCAGCCAACACTCTGACTTCTTGGACTTGCTTGCCTCCAATAACTTTCTCATCCACCTTTTTCCAGTCACCCATTCCACAGTCACATTTCAGACTCCTACAGCTAAGGCAACCCCATTCATGTGTCTGCTAAATCCCATCCATGACACCAAGAAAATTACTTCAGCAACTCTCCCCCTCCATCTTCTCCACTATTGATTATAATCTTTCTTAAATCATCAGCACAAGCATACAAATAAGATACAATTTCCTCATCAACCCCTTCCAGCTACACTCCCATCTGTCTTATAGAAAATATCTTTCTGAAATGGTCTATACTCTTTCCACTCTTTCTCTCTTTTAATTAACTCTTAACCACATGCCAAGAAGGCTTTGAACCTTATGTCTCTGCTAGCAAGGCTACTACTGATCTTCACTTGGCATTCTCAATGAATTCCCAATTCCAATTCATCCCATAGGATTCGTTAGTGAAGATTAACCTCTCTTTCTACCTTGAAGTACCTCCTTGGCTTCCCTTCACAGCATGACTTGGTCCTCCTCCTATCTTCTCAAGGGGTCCTATCCTGGCACTCCCTCTTCCTCCTGACTTCTAAATGCTGAGATGCTCAGGACAAACTCCCTCAGATTTCTGTTGTCATTGATGTTATTTACATTTAGTTCCTGAGTCATCCAGTTGCATGACTTTAAGTACAGTCTGTATGCTAATGATATGCAAATCATCTCTAATTCAGTCATCACTATCCTAGACTTCTCCTCTAAACTCAAGACTCTGACATTGAACTCTGCATTGAAGTGGAGAATGTTTCATAGACATTCTGAGTTTCACCTGCTTCAACTCAGCTCCTCATCTATCTTTCTTTGAACCTTCTCTTCCCATCCTTCTTACCTGAGTAAATCGTAGTCCATTCTTCAGTTTCTCAAGATAAGGTCATTGTGGTCACCCTTCACTGCCATCCTACATCTTAGTCACTCATAAATCATTTTTATTTCTTTTTGAAAAACACACATACACCTGGTCCCTCTTCAGAACTTTCCCTGTAACCACCTTCATCCTAGCAGCCATCGCCCATTGCCCACATAAGAACTGCAACAGCTCTGGACCAGCCAATCTTTTAATCCTCACCCCTTTACAGCATTGCCTATGTAGCAGGTTGAATGACCTTTTAAAATCAAACTCAGTTCATGTCTTGCTAATAAACAAAACTTCCAATAGATTCCCATACCATTCAGAATAAAATTAGTTCTTCTTTCCCAGTCCTCAAGGCCCTCATGGCCTAGGCTGGGCACTGTGCTCTCTGAGCTCATCTCCTCCCAGTACCCTCTTCTCTCTGCACTCTTACCCCCTGGCTTCCTGTTGCACCCAAGTACACCTTCACCTCCACTCTCTCCTGAGTGCTCACCATGCCTAGAGACCTCTTCTTCCTAGGGTCTTCTAGGACCTTCCTCTTTCATTTCAAATAGGTCTGTACTGAACCACTGTCTTAGTATTGTCACAGACCCTAAGGAACCTGCCCAGGATAGCTACCACTTTCCTCCTCCCTGATCTCAGGTTGCATTTCAACACCTGCTCCCACCTGACATATTCTTGGTTCTCCTACCAAAATGTAAAAGTTCCATGAGAGCAAGCACTTCAGATCTTTTTATTTTGGTGTCTGTTTGTTTTCTTTTTATTTTTGGTTTTGTGTTCTTGTTGTTACTGTTTTTGACAAAGGATCTTGCTATTAGTTCAGGGTAGCCTTAAACTCACTATGTACATTCAGCCGGCCTCAAACTTTGAATGGTTCTGCCTTGGCCTCCTAAACATAAACACTGGGGTGCCACCACAGCTGCACTCTACTTGTTGATTACTATATAATAAATATGAGGACCTGCAACATGTCCTTAGCTGAGTGGATGGATGAACTCTTAGACTATGGGGTCATTTAAGCTTTTCCAGAAAGACTTTTGTCACACCAAGGCCAAAATCAATGTGGGCATTTATAACAGTCAGGATCCACTTCTCTGCTGTGATGTGGAGAGACTTCAAGTTTTGCTTCAAAGCCTTCAGTGACATGCCACGCTGAGGGTCATTAAAGATACAGGCAGTTCACAAGGAGTCATATTATCTAAGTCAAGTCAAGCAACTAACAACATTGGTGACTTGACTCTCAACTCTCAAAGTGATTAGCCTTGCTGATCAATCTGAAGGATGAGGATGCCTTACCTTGTGCCCTCCTGTATTAGGGCCACAGCCAGCTGTGTCTTGCTCATAGCAAGATCTGTCCCCACTGACTGCAGCAACAGATGTGCCACATCGCTCACTCTGATGCTGTCCTACTTTTGTTTCCCAGATCACTCAGCAAACACCCTCTGTACTTCTTGGGCACACTGTCTGATTGGGCTGCCCTTCAAATATCTGACTCTCTAGAACCCAACTCATACATTTTCTGCAAAATCAAGAACCCAAATTCTCATAGGCATTGAAATACACAAACTTGTCACATTACCAATACCTCGTGTACTGGCCCCTTAAGTGGATGCAAACTCACGAGCCCACCCTGGGGCTTTACTCAGCCTCCTACAGTACGAAGCATAATTATTCTTTGTTAATCCCTGAGCAGATCCAAATGCTAAAGCCAGCCCTGTTCAGTGTAGAAGAAAGGTGTCTCTTTTCTGTGTAGCTCTTACATCAAGAGGGAACACTGGAAGGACCACAGGTCCTGAGCTTCACTTCAGCCCCTCCTAGACCATGTGATTGTGGCAGTTACTTCACTGCTTTGAACTTCTGTCTATGCTGTGGAGTGCAGTGACAATAGCACTTACCTCAGCTCGGTGCAGAGCATACTCTTGCACTTCCAGCACTCTGAGAGGCTGAGGCACATCAATCACAAGTTCACACCCAGCATGGGCAATGTAGCAAGGCTGTGACTCCAAATGAACAATAAATAAATGGCGGGAGAGTGAGGTTCATTGTGAAGGTCCTGGGCTCCATCTTAGCACCCCCACAAAAATAATAATAATAGCACTGACCTCACAAGATGGCCAGAAGCTTTACTTCACATAGCATGAAAAGCCTTTACACTCTCCAGAAACGTGACAAGAATTTACTGCCATATCTTTATCTTTTCTTTTCAAAATTTCTTTCTCCCTAGGATGAGTCATTTCCACTGTGGCAGCCATGACCTCTGAAGCCCAGTGCCCATTTGCAGCATGACTTTGCCATTGATTAACATCAACTGTAACTTTAAACTTTTCCAGAAAGACTTTTCTCACACCAAGGCCAAAATAAATGTGGGCATTTATAACAGTCAGGGTCAGCTTCTCTGCTGTGATGTGGAGAGACTTCTCCAAGTTTTGCTTCAAAACCTTCAGTGACATGCCATGCTGAGAGGCATTAAAGACAGGTAGAGAAGAGGAGTCTTTCTCATCCACCCACTTGAACATACCAGGCTGGCGATGTGACTGATTTTCACCCCTAGAAAGCAGCAGGAGTGATACACTGTGGTTTCCCAGTTCTTCAAAGCCCCCACACAACTCTTTGGCTCTCTTAGGCTCTCTTAGGCTGCAGCTGTCCCCAAGGGGCTTGGGTCTTAGCCAGTGCAGGAGGAGATATGCAGGCAGGGAAAGCCACTTGGAGGAGCGGGTAGTCCTCCACTGCCACCGCCATGGGCCAGACAGAAGCGATGAGTCTGTCCTGGATACAAGCTTTTGACAGTTCATTATCTCTCTAGTCATGGCTGCGCATCTCCATGCTAAAATACTCCATCTATTACTTTAACTTCTATTACTTTCCTTTAATTTCTCCTTTCATTGGTTGAGGACAATATACTGATTTGTTTTGAAAATTCTGTTGTAGATAGATTGTAAAATCCTTGCACTAAAGTGAGGGAAATGCAATAAAGCAGTTGTTATACAAAAGGGGGGGCCTATGCGTGTAAATCACTGCCCTTGGACACTAGACCCTCTTTCATCCAGACCCAAGAGCCCCCTGACTCACCTTTGGTTACCCAGACACCAGCTATTTAAAAGTAGTTTTGATTTTTCACTGATTCTGTCTGCTATCATGGGTCATTTTGTCAAAGCCAGGGTTTCTCAACATGTTTTTGTACAAAATGTTTTTTGAACATCAGAGAAATAATTTCTCTCTCTCTCTCCCAAACACACA
>PVKN010023584.1:0-14737 GCA_004027915.1 Capromys pilorides
AGGAGGAGGAAGAGAAGGAGAAGGAAGAGGAGGAGAATGAGGAGGAGGAGAATGAGGAGGAGGAGAAGAAGAAGGAGAAGGAGGAGGAGGAAGAGAAGGAGGAGGAGGAAGAGAAAAACCTGGGCGACACTGGCTTGATCAGGAATCACATTGGCTATGGGACATTTGCTATCTGCTCCCCAGAGTTGTGTCAGTGTATTTTGGAGGGAAAGGAATCCTCAGAAGGCCACTTCCAGCTCTGAGGTGACCAGGACAAAACTCCCCATTACCAACATCCTGGGGCTAGAAGGACTTTGATCCAGAAGGAGAAAAAAGCATTTGCTAATGCCATTGCTCATGATTTTGAATATTTCAGTGATCAAAAGACCTAGTTCTAGTTCTGTTCTGCTACTAACTAGCTGCTCTTGGGCAAACCCCTCAACTCCTTAGGGCGCCTCCCCCCACTTCTCAAGGCCTCAGTTTCTTCATGTTTAGGTGGGATCCATTTTATTTGGATGACACAAGAATCAAAAGACTTACCAAACAAACAGAACCTGTGGCAGTGGTTCAGTGGGAAATTAGGTGAAATTTTTAGGGGTGTTGTTTGGGGAAACTCTGCTTCATCAAAATAAGAGCAACTCTCTCTGAAGGTTTTGTACACTAGGCACTTGTGTGATATCTTGCCTGAAAAAAGGCTTATTGCTTATATAAAGCAACCACAAATGAAGTGAGGAGTTCAAATGTCAAAGTTTTTCACATAGAATAAGAAAATAATTTTCCTGACTGTTTGAACCCAGGCAGATTAAATCACACCTGACTGCAATCTGTGTTTTTTAAAATTTTTGAGACAGAATCGCACTAAGTTCAGGGTGGTCTCCAACTCACTAGGCAGCTCAGATTGGCCTTGAGTACATGGTGATCCTCCTTCCTCAAGCTCCAGAGTGCTGGGATTATGGGCATATGCCACCACACTCAGGTGGGCTTTCTAAAAGAAGCATCTGAAAGACTGGGCATGGTGGCACACCCCTGTAATCCCAGCTCTTGGGAGGCTGTAAACAGGTGGATCACTACAAGTCTGATCTAGTAGTGAGACCTTGAACACCCTGTAGACCCTTCACAAACAAACAAACAAACAAACAAACAAACAAACAAACAAACAGAAGCACCATGACTGGGATTTTCTCCCCAGACAGGAAATCGCCATCATCCTGAGAGCTCCTAGCTGAACAGGGCACGGATGCAGCACCCCTAAGGGGAGAGGGGTGAAGCGACCATGCATAGCTACAAGGCTCCCTGGGAAAAATCCTGCTCTGGCCCTGGCTTAGGTTTTCCAACTGTGATTTGAGGCTAGGACTCCTCAGGTCTAACATGATTAACTGCCTTTTCTTTAGTGAGATTTTAAAGAGTGAATATTCCCGAATGTATCTATGAAAGACAAGTACTTTCTAAAACATAATAACATTATCACACCTGCAAGAACAGCTTACTGTAATTCTTAACATCGTAAAATATCCAATCAATTTTCAAATTCTTGGTCTTGACTCCAGGTTGCAAGAGAAGCTGACCATGTTGAAGGGACCTCTGGAATGTTGGGCTGTCAGCGTGGGTCTGGATCTTCATTTGTTATCTGGGACTGGGGAGGGCAGAGGAAACATGTGAGGCCTGGAATAAGGCAGCCTGTGCTAAATATTTAATAAAGCACCACGGAAATGGTGAAAATAAAGAATCATAGGAAAGAGATGGTTCCAGGAGCATGAAGACCTCATCTAAGGCGATGGTGATGGCCAGGCAGGATGGGAAAGCCACAGTAGGCTGAGCTGGGAAAAGGCTTCTTTCTGGAAAGAGAAGAAGAGCCTGTAGGGAAAATATGAGCCACAGGGAACCATTTCACTCTGTTTGGCACGTTATTCATTCCAGACTTGGTGAGATATAGTACAGTTTTGTCCATCTGTTGGGCAGATCTTTGATCTTTAAATTTTCTTTTGAACATAGGGATAGCGAAAAAATTTATTCTGCATAATCCCCACTGTCCCAAAGGAGGGCAGATCTTGGTTAACTGAAGGATCTTTTGTTTATTAGACACATAAGCACACAAGCACAGAGAAAGAGACTGGGAAAGTCACCCCACCTGGAAGGGAGGAGGGGTAGGGGCCACATGGAAGCAAGAAGAGGCACGCCAAGGGCTAAGTTGTGACACATAGGCAAGCAACGCAAAGGTGTGGGGCTGGCGTGCACACGGCCTTGGCCTTGCATGGGTCTGTGAAGCCAGGGACCTTGTCTCAGCAGCCTGCACGGCCATCGGCAGATGAGGAGATGAAGGAAGTGTGGTGTTTATACACCACGGAGAACTATGCTGCCCTGAGAAGGCGCAACTTGCATCAGGAGTAGGAGATGAATGCACCCTGAGAGCCTAATGCTAGGTGAGGTAAAGTGGACGCCCTAGCCTGAGTAACACATGGCTTCTCTTATATGAGAAATTCGACTTATAGATGTGAGGGCAAAATAAAAGAGAGATAACAGAGAGGTGAGAGACAGATCTTTCTCAAAGGGAAAAGGAGAGAGGTGGAGGGGGAAACAGTGGGGTGGGAGAAGCATTAGGATGTGTTAGGCGTGTGAAACAACTCCACATGAGGGGTAGAAACGCTCTGGGCTGCAAACAGGTATAAACAAGAAATTTTAAAGAGAATTAAAAATTTTTAAAAAGTGTATAAAATAGAAAAGAATAGAAACGGTACAGTTTCACTAAACAAAACAATAGGAATTCAACAATGGTTTATATTGCACATTGTTATCTTCAAGTTAGTTGTTCAGATTATCAGATATAAGCATGCAAAATTGATCAAAAAATTAAAAAGAAAACATTAAGCATTTGCTTTTCCTTTTCATAGACTGGTAGAAATCAGCAGTATAATTATCTAAGCTATCATTTGTGTGTGTGTGTGTGTGTGTGTGTATTCCCCCTTCTTCTTTCTTTTCTCCTTTCCCTCATCCCAGTTGTCCCTTCCCTTTGAACAGTGTCTTTCCCTTTCACAGTATCTATTGTACCTTTTGGGTTATTTACTTGTTCAGGTTCTTACATTAGGAGACAACGCCGTGTTTACACGTGCAGGTCTGATTTACTTCACTTATGAGTATGATTTCAAGTTGCATCCATTTATCCATAAAAGCCTCAAGTTTTTCTTTATTGCTGAGTAATACTGCAGTGTGTAAAAATGTCACATTTTTTAAATCAGTTTCTCAGTTGATGGGCATTTGGGTTGCTCCCAAGATTTAATTATGACAAATTGTGCTACTATGAACATGGGTTCACATGTATCATTGTGATGTGATTTCAGTTCTTCTGGAAAAATACCCAAGAGGGGAATATCTAGGTTGAACAGGACCTCTACCCCTAGTTTTTTTTTTTAATGGGGATCTTCACACTGATTTCTATAGTGGTTGTACCATCTATGCTCTCACCAACAGTGAAGAAGAGTTCATTTTGTTCCACAGCCCCTCCAACATTTGTTATTGGTTGATTTTTTGATGTTAGCCATTCTTTCTGGAGTGATGTGGAATCTCGGTGTTGTTTTAATTAGCATTTATCAGATGACCACAAAATACATTGGATTGGTACAAAAGTGAACTCTTAGAGGGAAATAGTTATAAATGAGACTGGAAAACCACATTAGTTTGGGGGAGGGGAGATGAGCAGGTGTTGCACACGCAGTCAACCTATTCCATGTGAAGCTATGGTGGTAGGAATGTGACGCTGTACAGTGCCACACCCCATGCACATACAGCATCAAGAGGGAGCCTTAAGGCAAATCCAAGCTCTTGGGCTGACGTTGGCTCAATGTTGCATCATCAATTGTGACACGGAATCCCTGAAGTATAGGATATTGATAGTAGGCGGCTGTGTAGCCTGTGGCATACGATTATCTGCAGTTGTGCCTCAGTTTGGGTATAAACTGGGGAGTGCACTAAAAGTCTATTGAGAACCATGTTTTTAATACAGTCCTGTTTGCATTTTTTATTTATTAACATTCAATAAGATCTAGCACTGAATCTGATAAGTACAACCATTGAAAGTAGTGATGGCCGTAAGTGACATCTCAAACCATCTGCAACTACTTTAATGTGACACAAATCAGTAACCATGACTTCTATGGGTTAAAAAGAAAAAGAAAACATCCTATGGGCTGCTGCTGCTGCTGCTGCTGCTGCTGCTGCTGCTGTTGCTGCTGTGGTTTGTCAACAACATTCAAATGCTAAGTTCATTTACAGATCATGGAAACAAAGATACAAACTATTTTCCCCCCAGCTAAAGCTAAAGACTCCCCAGGCCGACCTGAAGCTCACTCATGGCCCCCTTTTGGGGAGTGGGACAGCCACAGGCCCCCAGAGGGAACCGTTTGCCTGGGCCCTGGGTTCTGTGGTCCCCTCTGCCACCTCCAGGGTGCTGCGGCTCCCTCTTACTGTCTCTCCTGGTTTCCTCCTGGACACTGGTGCCCTTCTCCTGGGCTTTTGGCAGTGGATGGCAGTGTCCCCCTCGCATTGGGTGCCTGCCTGCTTCTGGTGCATGCTAACCTTCAGGAAGCAGAGCCGTCTGCGGCGTCCCTAGGAGGTGTCTGGCCCAAGCGGATCCGCATGCCTCCCCAGGTGCTCCGTGAGGCCCCCGTCCTTATGAAGAACAATTTGTCGTGTGTTTACAGCACTTTTGAACATCAAAGGACTAGGCTCATGTATTTAACTAATGACACCTCAGTCCAGATGTTGAGTGGACAGGGTTGGATTGTTTTCTTATAAAAGCCTCTGGGGAAGTCTGTGGCCCCTATTCCTGAGTTCCTAATGAGGCAAATGGAAGGGAGATAGATCCACAGAAAATGAAACCCTGCTTTTCTCAGAGGTGACTTTTGTTCAGATAGATATGCCCCTCAGGCTGGGACACATGTGACTGTATGTGTGTGGCTCTCTTCTTTCCTCACCAAGTTCAGGAGGCTGTTTCACTGTGTATTTGTTACTGTAACAAAATACCTGAGGATGGACACTTTACAAAGCAAAGAGGTTTGTCAGCTCAGAGTTTTAGAAGCTGAACATACAAGGTTGGAAGTCACCTCTGTTGAGTGCCTATGTCACAGCATACAGTGAAGCAGCAGAGAGGACAGGCTTTCTGCAGAGCAGGGTAAGCCCAGGCCGTACCCTGTGTCCCTAAGAGGATGGGGTCCCTGTGACCTAATTACTGGCATGAGGCACAGCCTGTTTAAGACCTCACCCTCAGTTCCCCCAGCCTGCATGTGTGCTTTACACACAGGGATTGTGGGGCCCTGCAGCCTGCCGGGCCCGTCACCCACAGCTCCCCACCACAGGCTGCTTGCATCTTCTATGCGTTTGCCCGCTGTCTGTGGCCTCATCCCCGCTGGCACTCCTTCTTGCAGCCCTGATGTGTGCTTCTGCCACATGATGCGGCCACCCTCTCCTGCTCTCTGCATGCTTGGACCCAGCTGAGCCACCCCTCATGTCCATATTCACCTCCCGGCCCAGTGCCTCTCCCCAGACTCTGACCAGTCGCACCGGGTTATAGCAGGAACCATAAGCTCCGGGAATGTCATGGCACCACATCTCTGTGCTCCTGGGCCTTCTGCCTACCATGTCCTCTGTATCTATCCAGAAAACTCCTAATCATCCTTCAAGACCCAAACAAAACATTGCCTGCATATCACAGGCTTTCTTCTCCCATTCCATCACTTCCAGGTTTGCTTTTCGTAAGCAGTTAAAATGATACTAGGAGCTCTAACCTAGTCCTTGACTCTTAGCCACCCGCCCCTAGCATTTTGCTTTGGGTTTGGTTTCAGTGAAAGACAGAGTTAAAGCAGACTGTCAGCCTTGCTTGCAGAGCCCAGCCCTTCATCCAGGGATGACAAGGAGAGAGGAGGACAGACTGCAGGGCGGTGCCTGCTTGTGCAGTGTTCCTGCTGTGTGCAGGCGATGCTGGGGGTGGGGAGAAGGAAGGAAGGGAGGGACAGAAAGGAACGAGGAAGGATGTTCTTGGGCCGATCAGAAGCACCGGTGGCTTAAGGCTACAGTCTCAGCACAGTATGAGACAGAAGCCCCTCTGTTAGAGCTCAATGCCAGAAGGTCCCAGCCCAAGCCTATAACTTGGTTTACGGCCAATCTTTATAGTAATAAAAAATCCAGAAAGCAGAAGCCCAGCACCATTTGCTAGAGACATTTCCAAACCCTGGCAGAGGATCCTCAGTTACAAAGGGTGAGGGCTCGCAAGCGGCTAGGCAGGGCCTCAGTGAGCACCCAAGAGTCCTGTTTTGTGCAAACCAGGCCTCTCAGAGGAGAGAGCTGACTGATAAAGATGAAAGGGACCGAGCCATTAACATGAGGACAAATTAATAACGGCCTTTCTCTCCTCCAGCAGGAAACTCAGTTACTACAAAGAATTGGACTTTTCAGTGGGAGAGGGGACATGAATGCAGACAAAGTGGAGGCCAGGAGGAAGACGCAGTCCCACTGCTCTGTGTGCCACTGGCCCAGGCCCTAAGGAGAGGGCAAGGAGCTTCTAGCACCCAGCTAAAGTCACTCCAAGCTTGTAACTGGTCACTGGGGCTCCAGAAGGCTGCAGAAGGAGGTGCACAGAGGACAAGACAGGAAGTCGGGTACTGAGATGGCAGGGCTTTGCAAGGGGAGGAGAAATGGTCTGACAATCCATTATTTTGCTTCTTGTCCCATAAACCCATGGGACCTTTGTGTTACAGGATTTGATGGGCCTGCATGGGGTATTGATACCCCTGGCTCTGCCCACCCTGGCGGGTTTGTTCTCTGAAGCCACTTGCTGCCTGGCTTCTTAGTCAAGTGACCAAGCCGTGCCGAGCCTATGCCTAGGGTAGGGAGGTGCTCGGATGGCTGGGTATCTTCCTGCTCACGTTTCCTGTCTAAAGCTGGCAAGGGGACAGTGCAAGGGCTCCTCTGTGTTCTGGGTCCAGGAGTGTCCTTGCCCTCTAAACAGCCTTTCCTTTTCACCCTGGGGCTGTCAGCATCCAGGCCCTGGCGCAGAGCAGTCTGTGGTCCTCTATTTCTCAAAAAGCTCAAGAAACCAGCCCATGCCACCACAACTCTGCCAAGACTCCTCTTTCTTATTTTTCCCTCCTGCTTCTTCCAGCACTCGGGATTGAACCTGGGGGCCCTCTGCATGCCAGGAAAGTGTTCTGTCACTGTGCCGCTTTCCAGCCCTTTTCAGTTGATTTTGAAAGCAGATCTTGTCAATTCTCCAGGCTGGCCTGGAACATGTGGTCCTCTTGCCTCAGCATCCTGTGTAGCTGGGATCATAGGTGTGAGTTCCCTTGTCTGGAGCTCTCTTCTTTTGTATTTGAGAATTTAGAAATAATGTACAGTATGTTCAAAAGCATGTGAGGGGCCAATCTTGACTTCCAGAGGATCTCGGCCAGGGCCCCATGAATGCAAGGGCTAAGAAACTCACAGAGCTGTCCTGTTTCGCCCATGACCAAAATGATCCAAAGCCAGGACAGCGGGCATTTCTCCTTTTCTTTGCCTCCTGTCTTTCTGCTCCATAGCTATTGATCCTGAATGTATTTATTTGCGTTTGTTTGTGTGTTTGTTGTGGTATGGGGATTGAACCCAGGGCCTTTGCACAGAGTGACACCCTTGGCCCTCTTTAAATTTGTAAGTATTGAGGCAGGGTCTGGCTCTGGAAGCACTTTCTGATGTGGTCCCTCTGCACAAGGCTTCCCCCTGAGCCTGTTTCTCAGGAGACCCAGCATGCAGCACCACACACCACCTCTGTCCCTCCTCTGCCTCAGGCTCCATGTAACAACACATCCAGGCAGCTCATGCACTTGTTTCCTTAGGCTTCTCCAGCCCCCATCTGTGACCTCCAGCGACGGGGGTGTCTGTAGCATCCTCTCTTTGCCCAGGGTAGTACCTGGCACAAGGCGGAGCCAGAAAGTCTTGGCTGCACAGGTGGGTGTCCAACAGCACCCGCACACACCAGTGAGGAGGAGGTGACGTTGTTGGTGCTCAGACAGGTTAGGCTGCCTGCCCAGGTCACAGAGCTAGGACAATGGAGCACAGAGGAAGACTTACAAATGGGTTATTTTCATCAGATGTGGACAGATAGAGCTGCGTCCCAGTTTCCACATCCCAAGGACACAAATCAAGTAACAAGGCAGGCTGACTGGGCAGAGTTGAAAGAGCAGAGGGATGAGGCCTTGCTCCTAACAAATACTTGGAGAGAACCAGTGTGGGACACTTATTTTTAAAAAGTGAAGAAAGTAACAAGGAGCATTTTCCAATCCGGTGAATGACTAACTTGTGAACTTCCAGAAAGACCAATGAATGCTTACTTCCCCTTTGGTCCAGGTCCAAACCATCTGAATTCAGATGTATTTCCATTCAACTTTCATCTTTTCCCTAAAAACTCTCACCAGTTCCTGAGAGTATCGTTTGTAATGAATATAATCATAAGCCATCAGTGGCCAAACGCTAGGCTAAGATTCAGGTCCACTCCCTGCACTCCTGGCTTGCCTGGGAAGGAATACGAAGGAGAGGGTGCTCCCTTGTCACCCTGTGGAGGGCTGTCGATGACCTCCATGGCTGAGGGAGGACAAGGCTATGAAAAGTGATGCTTGCGGGGCATCTCTGCGTTTCAAGGACAAAACTGCCATTAGACAGCTGAACAGTTGCTTAGAAAATTTACCCTCCCTTTGTCTTTTGTTTTCTCTTGTAAGAAAAAAAGAAACTAGAAAAAAGAATGACCTTCTTTCTCTGTCACAGAAAGAAGCAGTAAGAAACGAAGCAAAACTTCAATAGCTTGCTTCCCAAGCTATTTTGGGAAGCAAAATGAAGACCACTGAGGGTCTAGGTGAACATGGTGGAAGGGGTTTGGGGGACGGAGGCAGGAGATAGAAGAAAGGCGGGCGTCCTATGGCCAAGAGAGATTCTCATTTCTTTTTCCCCTGGCAACAAGTACAGTGGCAGTCACTTTGGCCTTGCCGGGGATATTTCAAAGATCACAAGCAAAAAATCACAATAAAGGGATGTGGTCTTAGAAGGAAATCAAAGATGAGCACACAGCTTTCTGGGGCTTGCAAAAGAAAAGATAAAGGAAGCAAAGAGACAATATGAGCTACACAAGAGAGTTAGAAAAAAAAAATAATGCTTTTACAAGTCTATCAAAGAGAATGAAACCACCAAAGGAAAGTATACCACTATATATAGGAGGCAAAGATGAGATGAAAACTCAAAACTATGAAAATGCTTACCCAAACACACTGCACACAGGAAGCTCCCATGCTCCTTAGAAATGGCTAACGCTGGATCTTGTGCCCTAATTACTGGGATATCAAGGTTGGCCATCAGGAAATTGAATTTGTTGTGATCAAATTCTGCTCAGTCATTGGGTCTCTGTACCAAAGTCTAATTCAAAAGAAGACAGGCTTTCAAAGATGATTTTGTATTGGGAATACTTTGGGACTGTAAGCCGAAGAGTACCCAGCTTTCTTCTAGCTCCTTCCAGGGATCACCTCTGCCTGGCCCACCTCCCACTTCCAGTTAAGACACACACACACACACACACACACACACACACACACACACACACACACACACACTGTTGCCCTGGGCTTCTTCCTTATCTTTCCATTACACAATTATTTCTTGAGTGTCTAAGAGCCTGGCACTATAAAACTGGACAAGTGACACTGAGCCCCAGCCTAACAGAGTCACATGGAAATAGAGCTATTGATCATCTAATTGCACAGAAACATAATTACTGACTGTGGTGGTCACCGAAGCAGTGCTGTGGGCATGTGTCACATGGGCCACTGTCTAGCCTGGTGGGCCAGGGAGTTAAGGGACCAAGCTGCTTGAAGGACAAGCAGGAGCAGCCAGGTTTGGGGCCCGGGCTTGGGCAGAGTACTCCCTGAGGAAGGGCCAGCCTTTGCAAAGGTGCTATGGCCAGAGGGAAAATGGTGCTCTTAAGGCGAACTGTATGATGGCCAGAATGTGAGGACAAGAAGGAAGGGGTGCAAGGGAGGCCAGAGAGCTGAACGCAAGGCAAACAAAGTGGGGTTTTTCAGGCTGTTTTAAGGAATGCTGTCTATAACAATGACGCTAGGAAGATTTGGGAGGGGTAAAGGGGGGCACTGAGCATACCAAATATTCTTAATTTCTCTGGTAACTGGAGCCAGGACTGACTATGATTTGTAGGAATCAAAGTAAATAAAAACACAGGGCCCCTTGTTTAAATGTGTCAAGAAATTTCGGGATGCAGTAGCAGAATGTTACACCAGGCAGCAGTGCGTGGCAAGAACTGCGGCGCGAATTACTCAAATCGGTTTGCACGTGCCGCTTAGGACCGTGCCTGTGGTGCAGCGCATGGCGAGGCCGTCATGGTCAACACGGCTCTTGCATACTGGAGCTGTTTCGTTGGTCCAACTCAGGGTTCCACCCTCAGCCATCTTACTGTCCTGTGCGCTGTGCCGTTGCCATAGCTTCAGCTCTTACAGGTCTTGGAGAAGAAAGTTCTGCTGAACCGACCTTCCTTGCACCCCGCAGAGCTTGGCTGTGTGCCCTGCCTCGTGGGGGTGTCTGGGCAGGGCCACCGCTGCCTCTGCATTCTGCCAAGTTAGGATAAGGACATCTCGGGCCCCGGGCAGAATTCTCCAGTGATGCTCCCATAGCCCGATTCCTTGGGTTGCAGGGGGACCTCCTCATGTGATGTTCCAGTAAAAACGTATTCGGCCATCTTGGAATTTGCCTTTGCTGAACATCACCTCTGGTCCCTGCTCAGGAGATGTGTCCTGCTCTCAGGTCTCCAAAAACAGGGACAACAGGCACTGCCCTGAGGTGAATTCATCGCCAGGGGCTGCACAGGCCTGAGGCGCCCTTCCATAAGGAGCCTCACTTCAGACCATTTCCAGTTCAAAAGGCTTAAACTCGTATTTTTTGCCAACTTGAATATATGAATCTTTAGGGTAAAAATAAAATAACCAAAGGATCACATATAATTTATTAATTTGGATAAGCATAGACATTTATATTACACATATTAAGAATTAATTTAGAAATATTGCTTTTTGCCAGTCACATTTCATGACATGACTTCATTCACATTCTGAGGCAAACTTTACTCTAGAATCATTTTCTTTCTTTGTCTTTTTTTTTTTTTTGCGACAGAGAGGTACTGAGGATTGAACTCAGAACCTAGTGCTTGCCAAGCAGGCATTTATGCTGCTGAGCTATATCCCCAACCCTAGAATCTTTTTCGTCATGGAGACTTACAATTTTTGCTGAGCACCATTTTCAGAATCTATTATCTGTCATATTTTAAATACAAGACTGATTTTTGTAAGCCATGAGTGTCATTTATTTATTAGTTTTCCTACAATCTTTTCAAATATGTATGTTCATGATATTTAACCACTTAAAGTATGCTTTTAAAATCTTGTTCAAAGCTAACTGACCACCTCAAATATGACATATAAAAAGAAAACAGAAGCTATAGACAGGTAGCATATGCCTATAATGTCTATCATTTGGGAGGCTGAGGCAGGAGGATCACAAGTATGAGTTCAATAGGAAGATCCTATCTCAAAATAAAATATATATTAAAAAGGCTAAAAATATAGCCCAGTGTGAAAGTCCTGGGTTCAATCTATGATACTGAAAGAAATAATAAATAAAATAATCTATATACTATCAGATCATTTGCAATGAATAACATTTTTTTCTCAGAAAAATAAATTTTTGAACAACTACAAGTACTTATTTCATAATATAATTGTATAAGTTAAAAAAAAAAAAGACAAAAAAAATTGGCTTTGCAGAGTGTGTACAAAAACCTGTCACTGTCTCCTAAAAATGTCAATTCATATATTCAAACTAATTTACTTATTTTCTGAGCTATCACTGGCCCAATGCAGCCATTGCTGACTCAAGGTTCTGGTGCTTCCCAGCATCCAGGGTCCCAGCCAAAGAACATGGCCACGAGTCTGCTAATTTCTTCAGAATGAAAAGAATTATAGTGAATGTGACAGCATGTTGCATTGATCAAAAGATAATTTTCAAATATATGGCTGCACAGAGAAAAATTTAATGCTGAGGTTTGTCTCTTTGAACATGAACTCCTCGCCAAGAGCCCGGTCCGAGGCCTTGGGCCAGCTCTGTTCCCCTCTGCAGTGACTCTATGAGCGAACGTTCTCCAGCCTCTTGAACTTCACTCATTTTTGTTTTGTTTTGTCTTTGTATTTTGAAAAAAAAAAAAGTCAAGCGAAAAAGTTGAAAAAGACTCACGAGTTACTAACATTAATCATAGTGTCTCTCTCACACACATAAACATTTCTATGTGTGTATACATCTTCTGTGCATGTACATGTAAATACACTGTTATGTTTGTCTATACATTCATACATAAACACTTCTCTTTATCCATATGAACTTTTCTTTATTTCCTGACCATTTGAAAGTCAGTTACACATATCCCTAAAGAACAAAGACACACTGTTAAGTAACCAAAAAATCATTGTCACAGATAAGTAATAAAATACTGCGATAGTGACATCATCTAATACATAGCCCAAATTCAAATCATGGGATGAAAAATACTCTTAGTAGCTCTTCATTCAGAAAGAATCCAGACTTCTCCCCATATTATTCACCACATTAGATCACATGTCCTTTGGCTATGTTTCTCCAGAGAAGCCCTCCCACCCCACTCTTGAATTTTGTTCCTTCCTGACACTGATATCGTGGGCAGCCCAGCTCTGTTGGCCCCCAGTGCCCCTGCATATGGGTGAAGCCTGCCTGTAAACACGCCACACCTGCCCAGGTGGGGAATCACTCCATCACACCAGGCGGCACTTCGCATTAAGTGTGATCTCTTGATGAAAGTGTTTCGTGTTGGTATTTGTCAACTTTGGTCTTTGATAATGTTTCCATCCTTGTCAACAAAATCTGTAGGGCTTGCAGTATTTGATGACAGAGAATGTCTGATAAGTCTTGAATGTCTATGTGGTTGCAGTCCCCGTATCATATAGTTCCTTTGCCAAAGTAGTACTGGCTTATATCAGACAGGTTCATCTCATTTGCTCTTTAACTAATGACTAGGGATATTTGGCCCTCAGAAACATAAAAGGCTGCTGGAAGAAGACTACGGAAACTGAAATTCTGATCCACACTGCCTGGCAAGCTGAAAAAAATACTTGGAGATCGGTCTCACTCTCTCTCAGATTTTTACAATCTTTTGTTAGACTGGTTTGTTCTTTTTTCCTCATACCTTGCTTTAATTTCTGTAATGGGCAAACATATGGAAAAGAGGGCTTGTAGCAAACCCCCTTCTCTTTTGCTTTACCAAGGCTTCTAGTAGTGAATACTTTGGATCACGAATAGAATTTTCTATATTCCAAGAACTTAGTCAAAATAACTTTCCTTCAGCATGAGCCCCTGGAATACTCTTCCATCACTGCTCTGTGCTCTGGAGAACAGATGATTTTGGTTAGAAATTAATTTATTACTTCCTGTTTTCTTTCCATCTCCCACTTCCCTCCATACCTCCTTACTCCAATAATGACACATAAAGTTAATGAACACTGGTAATTAAGAGGACCATGTAGAACAAATGAGTTGGGTACTGGGTGTGCTTAATCTATACTGTATTTTGAAGGGATAGCTGGATAATTAGAAAATGGAATTTCAAATCAGAAACTGATGGCATCTTTTCTTGCCAGTAATTTGTGAAGCTTAGGCTGAGTCTGTTATTTTTGTCTACGAGTTAAATAAAACATAATAATTCCTCATTAAGAGCTTTTGGGTTTCCATATGGAAGTTACAATAAGGTGGCAATATAATTTTAGGAGAACTAGGCAACATAAATGTTTTTTGCTAATTATAAAATTCAATATATACTTCTAACTCTTATGATTTTACCTGCTTAACTCATTACAGGTAACAACATACATCTTTTTAAATATTAAAGTATTAAGGGAAATTAAAAATAGCTTGTATCTAATTTTCTGTATATCTAACTTTATCCTCAGAGTTTTAAAATTACCAATCCCTCCCTTGATGGCATATAGAGAATTATAGCATTCTACGGTCAGAGGCCAGGACTTAGTTATAAAAATATAGAGCACTAAAGACTTAATTCTCAACCAAGGCAGGTAGGCTGGGAAAGAAGAGGACACTGACACAGAATTGTGAACTTCTGGCTTGATGAGCCCAAAACCCTCGCATAGTAGTCAGCATCCCTCTCTGGGACAAAAATCTCCAGCACCCACATCGTAAGAGAGGAGCTTACTGGGCTCACAGTTTCCATGGGTGCAGTTATGGCTGACCATCTCCAAAGCAGAAGCTTGGAGGGAAGCCGCCTAGGGCAGGGTGGCCAGGACACAGAGTGGAGCGAAGAGTTGGGGACAAGAATGTACCCTTGATTTAACTAATAAGTATTCAGACAAAGGTCTCCTATCTAAAATTTACAAAGAACTAAAAACCATTAGGGTCCCAAAATTCAAAGACCCAATCCAGAAATGGGCATCTGAAATGAACACAAACTTTTCAGGGAAAGAAATTCAGCAAGCATATAAATACATGAAGAAATGCTCCACTTCACTAGCCATCCATGAAATGCAAATTAAAACAACACTTAGGTACCATCTCACCCCAGAAAGAATGGCTACTATAAAGAAATCAGCCAACAACAAATGTTGGAGAGGCTGTGGGGAAAAAGGAACTCTTCTCCACTGCTGGTGGGAAT
>PVKN010023586.1:0-14737 GCA_004027915.1 Capromys pilorides
GCGAGTCCAGATAAACCACCTTGTCTTTTGCCCCACCAATTAGGAAAATAACTAAAACAGAACCAATATGTGAAATCACATATGTTCAAACACATGTGTTTAACATTGCTACAATGTTAAGAAAGATCAGAGAAAACCACAGCTTCTGCACATGTTCTTGAAACTTCCCAGACGTGATAAGACCCAAATCTTAGACACTAAGCTGCGTAAGTATCGAGGCTCAGAATCCCACAGGTGAGAAGCTGGAGAGTCCTCCTCACATGCACAGAGGAGGAGCCGGGAGTCTCGCCTTGCTGACACAACGCTTCAGGTCTTACACGGAGTGAGAATCATTTCTTTCTCCGTCGTCTTTGTCGAGTGCCCGGATCCTCGTTCAGCTGAGCAGACAGAACCGAGGAAGGCACAGGAGCGAATGCTCGGGAGCACCGTTACTGATAAATAATTACAACAAGGACGTGCTAATTATTTAATTAAAATCCGCGCCTGGGGAGAGATTACGAGTCTTTCCGCCTGCTGCCTCATTTAGAAGACACCAGTCATTAACCAGTTGAGCTGGAGTCAGAGCCTAAATGGCCACGTGTCCCGCTTCACCCTGGAAACCTGTGCAGTCAGCAGCCGGAGTTGCACGCCCTGCGCCCTGCTGCTGGTGGGTGCGGGCACCCTCGCTGAGGGCTGCGGGAAGCGCCCGGAGGCCTGGACTACACTCAGCCATCTCACAAACCTTCTCTGGGGCTCGCAAGGCTTGTCCCCTGAAACAGTGTCCAGAAATTTGGGTGTAATTTTTTCTTATTAAGAATACAGGGAGCCTGGGCGTGGTGGAGATGCCTGTAATCCCAGCATTTGGGAGGCTACGGCAGGAGGATCGGTATGAGTTCGAGACCAGCCTGAACTAAAAAAATGCGCTCAAGGCCAGCCTGAACTGCATAGTGAGACCCTTCTCAAAAGAAAGAAAGAAAGAAAGAAAGAAAGAAAGAAAGAAAGAAAGAAAGAAAGAAAGAAAGAAAGAAAGAAAGAAAGAACACACAGGGAAGACTGGCCAGTTAGCTCAGCGGACTAAAGACCCTGCTTAGGCAAAGCGCAGCGCCCAAGGTTCAATCCCCGGCGTGCCATGCCAGACCCGCCCCTGGAACGCGCTGAGATGGCGATTGAGACTAGGCATGGAGGCACACGCCTGTAACCCCAGCACTTGGGAGGCTACAAACAGGAGGATCACTACAAGTCCAATCTATGTGGTGCAACTGTGTAGGCCCTGTGAACCGCTTTACTATATGAAGAAAAAAAAACCACATAGGGATATATTTAACTCAATTTAAACACTACACAGTGAATGCCTGTATTGAAGCATCTCATGGTACCTCATATATATATATATATATATATATATATATATATATATATATATATATATGATTTTCATGTTTTTATATATTAGTTAAAATAAATTTAATTTGAGTATGTTTTTAAAAGGCACTGAAGTCCCTGCTGAAGAATAGAAATTGCAGAATCAAGTTTGTCTGAAGCTCTCCAACAGTCTCTTTACTAAAGCACTGAAAGGACTGTGTATCAGGTGGTATTTAAGGATGTATTCAATCCCATTCCATAGTAAGACTCCAAGTTACTGACACTTTCATGCCTATGTGAAAATTAAAGTCCCAGCTCTTCAGACATTTCCACTGAAAAGTAACATTTAAAAAGGGAGCTAATGTCTGACTACAGAAGACATTAGTTGAAATAGATGGGATGAGAAACAGGATCTCTCTCTCTCTCTCTCGCCCACTTTCTCTCTCTCTTTGATAGAATTTTTTTTCATTTTTGATAAAATGTTTCATTCATTTTGGTAGATTCCCCTAGTTTCTAAAACTGCAACAAAGCATGCCATTTCTAAAATCACTTTGAAACAGGGCATCACGGCAAGTCAAAAGGTCGTGAGTACAGTATCTAAAAAATAATACAACTAAAACGGTAGTGGATTTAATATTTCAATAAAAATAAATTTGTGACTAATAACCTGTAGGCTGCTTCTTTTTTTCTTTTCTTTCTTTTCTTTTCTTTTTTTTTTTTTTTTTTACTTCTTAGGAAGTATAATAATATTTGACACAATGTGGCCACCCAAAATGGTAATTCAACTCTGGCAATTTGAGAATGAATGATGATTTTCAAATCTTGTGTGATTAAACAAATTATAAAGAGTGGCATTTGTGGTTTTCAGTGCTTCCACAAAATATTAATTTCGGGCAGTACCAAATGATCCAGATATAGTAGAACACACAGAAGCAGGTCCACAAATTCCCTCTTCTAAGCAAAACCCTTTGTTGCTATAGGAGGTGACGGTCCTATCCATGTAGGAGGAATTAGATCTGCATTAACCAGAAGGTGATCAGACTTGTGGGATTAGTCTTAATTAGTTTACTAATTACAGATTGCTATATGAATTTAAGGGCCTTTCTCTGTAAATTAATACACATATGAAACTGTATCTTCTTTCTTACTCTCTGGTAAAATGCATACAACTGTCCCTCCTGGCAGGAATTGATCATACTTTAGCTTTTGTATTTTCCTTGCCTATTAATGCCTTTTTGAAGACTTCTGAACTTATATATCCATTCATTTATTTATTCATATGTATATATACACAAATATATGTACACATACATACACACACATGCATATATATACTATATGGCAGCTCTATTCATGGAGCTGAATATCTACAGAGAGGAATTGTCAATATATGAGTAAGCACATTAATATGTATTTAATTAAAATATTGTGTTGATGAATGCTGAAAGGTTGAAAGTATAGAGTGTTATGATGAAGAATAACAGGATTTCCTAATTTAAATAGTGTGGTAAGGGAAGACAGTTTTGAGGAGATAATGTGTGAGTGAAGGACAACCTCAAAGGTCTAGAAATTCAGTGATTTGTGAAGAAGTATTGGGGCAGGACCAAGGCTACAACTGTGACTCATCAACTAGCTTTGGCTTCTGTGCTATAACTTAGACATCGTAAATCCTGAGGTTGATCATTTACTATTATTTTAAATGGTGTTTATGTCAAAGTTGTTGATGTCTTTGTTGTGGAATGGGGAGAAACTGAGCAAACTGAAAGAGTAGAACAAAAAAATTACTAGGAAACAAGAAAATATAATTTTACTATAAATCCAAGTATCACAAGATAATCTCTGTATTGTCTCCCCCTCTGGAGGTAGAATCACGAAAGAACCAATTTCTTATTCTCATTCCTGGTTACGTCTCTGAAGATACTACTCAGAGCTTCAGCCTTAAGCATTCATACAACCATCGTTGAAAAAACTGTATTGTGAAAGATGAACTCTAAGAACACATAAGGTGAAACAATATGTATTTTAAGTTGAAATCTTACTGAAGCTTGGGAGATTCTAGCATATCAATATGTATATACAAATTTTCTTATAAAAAAGGCACGCATGTTGTGTTTCCAATTTAAACCAAGTATTGGATAGCAACAATTTTTCCCCACCAGACAACCCATCCAGAACACTCACTCACATTCAAAATAATACTATTTTGGAAATCAGTGAACACTGATTCAGTAATATGCAAGAGATTAGCTGATCCAGAAATATAAAGCTCACGTCCTCCTATAAACCTTTTGAAACAAGTCAGCAGAAGAGCTAAAAAAAAAAAGAGTTTACTATTAACACAATAGGTCTCTTAAAGATGAACTGGGCATTGCAGTTTCTAACATCTCAACGTGAAATGTTGCTTCTCAACTTGAGGTTGACTCTAGGTATTAAAGTAAGCCCCAGAGAACCGCGACGATGTCCCCTGCATGTGAGACCTGCACGTGACTCCTGAGGACCTTGCGGTTGAGTGTGCACTCGCCTCCTCACATTTGCTCTCACCGGCAGTTTCTAATTTCTTCTACATGAAATGCTGACCTTCACACTGCATCTTGTGGATAAAACCATTAGAGCCGAGCTGACATGATAAATGACTATTCCTGCAACCCACAATCATATTTTTGTACTTTTTGGAGGTTCATTTGACAGATTGTTTTTTTTTGTTTTTGTTTTTGTTTTTCCCAGTCTGCTGTTAATTTCTATGCCTCACAAAAGAAAACAATGAATACTTGAATTAGAAAATATAAACTCTGTACTTCATGCATTGATAACTTTTTTTTCAAAATTAACTGAGGAAAGGTAGATGTAGCTGGATGTACTTGTGCTCATCTGAAAATCAAACACCCACACGTGCAGTTCTCATCATTAACCCTCTCCTGGACGGTTCTGCAATTCTTACACCTCCGTTTATTTCTCAATGACCTCATGATTTAGACAACAGCCAGAAACTGTTTTTTAGCCTGACTTTCACTTTAGCTTAGTTTATGCAGCACGCTCCCCAACATCTGATGTTAAGGAAGTCCATTGACTTCCCTCCACAGTCTGATCGTAAGTAAGCTGTTCAGGCAAAGACCCAACCCACTGTCCTTTCTTGTCCTCAATGACATAAGAGACTTTTCCCAGCTTATATAAGTAAAAACGCTGAATTCTTATCTTTGATTTTTCTTTCCATCATGGGTCACCAATCCTACCTACAGGATTAGTCCTTATCTTTCAGTATTCTAGGATCTCTAATTAACATTTGGCATTGGTAACTGACTTAGGTGAAATTATAGCTGGATGTTTATCTAAGTAAACTTGATATATGGCTCTAAAGTAGTCAAATAAGATTTTTTTTAGATTGATTGATTGATTGACTGATTGGTTTGGTGCAGGGTCTGGCTATGCAACTTGGACTCACTGTGATCCTCCTGTCTCAGCCTTCCCAGCGCTAGCATTGCAAGTGTGCTCCAGCACTCCTGGTTTCAATGCCAGCATAGCATGCAGTACTGTGGCTCAAATCCAGGTCCTTGAGCTTTCCAGACAGATGCTTAGACCACTGAGCTATCTCCCCACGCGAAGAATATTTATGATGTGAATGTGAACTTTTAAAATTGGCATAAAAGGGTTTCCAATGCTTAAATACTACCAGCCTAAATAAACGCTATAGTTAAAAAGTAAACTCTTTCCTAAGTTACTAATCTATTTCCGTTTAGACCTTACTCTCACAACATTTTATTTTATGGTTACTTTTTATGTATTTGGTATAGAGTCTCACTACACGTCTCAGACTCCTAGTGATCCTCCTGTTTTCAGCCTCCCCAGCTCTGGGATTACCAGCCAGTCTTGGTGGCCAGCTCAGCGTACCCTGGGGCAGGGCCAGAGCAGCATATGGTTCTTGGGATCGAACCTCAGGCCCTACACTTGCCTAAGCGTGCGTTTGTCTGCTGAGCTAACTCACTGTCCCATTGCACCATTTTATAGTAGAAGACAATAGAGACTTTTGAACAGTCTTAAATTTTACTGAGTTAAATCATTTTCTTAGTGGCTTATGCATTCAGAGCTTTGTATCTGATGGCTTTGAAGTCTATGCTGCCTTGATTGGACATATATCACCATAGCTTTGATGTCTCAGTGCAATATAGTGTACATCCCACATCCCACTTTCATGGCCAACTCTCTTGTCTTCTGGTACTCTCTGTGTTGCCAGGCCAACAACATGCATATCTGTAAGTGCATTTTAAAGGAATAAAATAAGTATCTATTGTAAAAATTAATGGGAAGTAAAGAAAAACCTTGACTTCCTTGAAGCCCTCTTTGAGAGCTTTTATGCTCCAGGTTTGTGATAAACTGCATATGTTCACGAGACAAAACTTAAACCAGAATCAATAGAACAGTCCAGTAAAACAACAAGTACCCTCTGCGTCAGCCAGCTACCTAGAGTGGAGTTTAGCTGTGTATGCAGCTCTCTGTGAGCTTCGATAATGCCTGACTATTCCTGAACATCAGGGTCTTTATCTGCAAAGGGAAGCGAGTGGATTCGGTCAGTGAAGGCGACCCTTCTAGAGACTGAGGACCTAACCTGCGCCCCAAGTCCACTTGCCTATCACAAACTGTACACACTACAAAGCAATCTGAATTCTGAGCTTTTAATCCAGAAAGCCCAGCTCGTGCTCTGAGTTCCCCTGCCCACAGGGCCGCGGGCTTGGCCTGTCCACAGATGCATGCATGAGGCAGGCTTGCCACGCTTTATTAGGGACCCTAGAGCTTCTGAAAGCTTTTAATTGCACAGAGTCTAAGAGAAATTGAGTGAAGGTAGTTGGGCTGCTATAAATTTCTCTTCCCAAATTTATCTTTACTGCCCTCTTGGATTCCGAGGCCGTTCGTGCTGCCCCAGGGTCTCTGCTCTGGATGAATACTCAGCCTGCCTTGGCTAAGTCAGAGAATCAGGCCTCTGAGCCTGGACAGTGCGTGTCTTGCTTGGAAATAATCCCAACTGCCAGGAAGTGAACACTTGGCTGATAACCAAGGTATTCGCAGTCGCTAGTTTGCCCTGTGGTCATCTCTTCCTAATTTCCCTGCTTCAAGCGTGGCGGAAGCTCTCTCCTTCATCCTTTCTGGTCAGAACTGAGATCGTGCACACCTCTCCCCTCGTTCTCTCTCACTGATTTATGCTGCGCCTGCTTCTCCAGGGAGCAACTGCCAGAGTGAAAGTGTTAGGCCCCAAGGTTCGCAGTGAACATTAACAAGGAGTGCCAACCCACATGCAAAAAGCAATATGCTCCTTCATGAATATTGGAACTTAGTAAAAGGTAATCCTAATTTGTCTTTCTTGTCTCTTAAATTGCTGCTGTCTACTCATTTCACAGTGTGCGCAGACATGCATCTCAAGGCACATGTACATATGTAAGCTATGCAAAGGATGCATAAGCACGAACATTGTTAATATTGCTAATGAGCTCCAATTTACAGTAGCTTGGTATCGCTTTTCTTTGGAGAAGTGCCTATTCGCTCAGCACTAACCATTGTTGTCTCTTCCTGGGCTGGGTACGAGCAGCGTAACACCCTCTCGTGACTGCGGGGCACTTTCTGTGAGCCCAGCTGCTCACCAACCGCAACGCTAGGTAGGCAAGGGCTGCCCTGCAGCGCATCGGGGTCCTACAACACGTTCCAGGCTTAGGTGCAGTATATGTGATTTGGACACAAGACATTTTACACTTATGATGGTTTTATTAAAATATCAACACATTTATTGTAAAAGAGCACCTGTATCATTTTGAGTAAGCTATTATTTGTGAGACCATTTAGCACTGAGAAAAACAAATGCTTCATTTTGTTTCCACTCACTCTTTTTGCTGGTGCTTTTCAGAAATAAAGTTTTAACTTACAACATTTTCCTTACTGCCAGTAAATTAGCTCTATTTTTGTTTGAGAAAAATCCTTACTTTCTTTCACTTTGAAGGGCAAAATTTCAGGTCAGTGGTTTATTTTTCCTGACACTAAATATTTCTTTCTCTTGTTTCCTTATTTCCACAGTGTCTAAGGAGAAACCAGAGGTAATTCTTTCTTTATTGTCCTGTAGGTACTGTGTGTATTTCCTCTTCCTTCTTTCAGAATTGTGTTTCAGTTTGATTTTCTGTACTAAAAAGGTGTCATGCTGGCAGCAATTATTCTCATAAATCTTCTTTAAAGTTCGTGGATGTGTATTTTGGAATCTACCATTTCTTTGCTTGAATTTCACATTTTTGTCCTGCCAATATTTTTTCTGTTCCTGTTTCTCTGCTCCTTCCAATATTTCCATTTCGTATTTCTTAAAGCCTTTTACTATTACGTCAGGGTTTTCTCTTTCAGTCTTTGTTTTCTTTGCCTTTCAGTTCAAAAGTTCTTGTCAATCTATCCTCAAGCCTAGAAGCTTGTCTCCCAGCTCTCTGCCTGGGACACTAAGAATCCCAGCAGTGGCAGTTTTCGTTTCCATTCTATGTTTTGATCTCTAACCCTTCTTCTTGGTTTTCGGCCTTGTCGCCCTTTTGCTCACTGTCCCCCTCTGCCGTGCTTCTTGCCTGCCTTGTCCATACAACTGTAAATAATATTAATCGCAGTATCGAATCCTCAATAATATCTCTACTTTCTGGTTCTCCTACCTGGTCTTTTCCTTTAAAATGGTAGGGCATTCTTGAAGGGGGGCTTTTAATGTATCTTATAAAGTTTTTCTTGACTACTGAATACTGGATCAGATAAAAGGATGCACCATGTAAATGACATAGCATAAATCGACTTTCAGTAATGTGCAGGAACAAGTAAAGTATTTTATCAACTTGTGAATAGATTTCACTCCTTTAGCAAAGCTCCGTCTCTGAGCTGCAGACATGGCAAATTTTTCCCATTTTTTTTCTCTTAGATAGAACAAGATAGCTGCAGTGGACAAAGGTTAGGTGTATCCTTTCCCTAGGTCACTTATGCCCAGCAGTATAGGAGTGGTTAGGTTAAATAATTTCTTCTAAGAACAGACGCCTTGTTAAAAGGAACAGAATGCTCTGGTATATTTCAAAGTGACTATTTTCTTTCTTTCTTTCTTTCTTTCTTTCTTTCTTTCTTTCTTTCTCTCTCTCTCTTTTTTTTTTTTTTTTTTTTTTTTTTTTTTTTTTTTTTTTTTTTTTTTTTTTTTTTTTTTCTCTTTCTTTTTTTTTTTTTTTTTTTTTTTTTTTTGCATTCTCTTAAGCACATCATAAAAGGCTTTTTTTCCTCTGGTATTTTGCCATAAGACTCCACCTGAGGTCCTAGAGGTCGAACCCAGAAAGGTGGTCATGTCCCTGGAGTTCTACCAGTTCTGCTGTACTCCTTCATAGCAATCCTGGTTCTCCTCTCCAGTGTTGCCTGCTGCGGTGGCTTCTTGCTCCCCACTCTCTGCTCAGTGTGCTGTATGTCTGTGTCCATCTGTCTGTCTAGCACTGCGGGCAAGAGTCTGTCTTATGGCCTCGTTTCCCTTAGAGATATAAGAAGAGCTGCTCTTTAATGCGTTCTCAGGTTTCTTTCTGGTTGTTAGGACAGGGCACCTTCTAAGCTCCTTCCATGCAGAACTAAAGTCTGGCTTCCTCTTCATTCAGTTTGATAATGTACATGACATGTGGCTTCTCAAAACCATGACTTTTTAAAATTTGAATCTTTTTTTGTATCTTCCAGATCTAAAGTTTAAATTTGTGTTGTTATGATTCCACTACTTGTGGTAAAATAATTGATCTAGGTCACACTGAAAGCCTACACTACTGTTTGGAATTGATGTATAGGATTTCCATTTGAGAGTAGTATATGCAAAGAAGTTAGAATTGTAAGTCATAAGACCTTACTCCACTGGGATCTCTATGGCACTAACTCCCCATGAGAACCCCTTTCTTCCTCAGGTAGAGTAACACCCACTGAGGCTTTAGCAAAACTGAGATAAAGCAACCATGAGCTTCATTGTACAGAAGCAAATATCCCAGCCTCCATCTTCATGTAAGTACTTGATAAATATTAGCTGTAACTATTTAAATATAAAATGATTATGTTGATGAGAAAATTTTTTTGTCTTCATGTCTACCAGTAAAATATTCTAGTTTAACTGGTGTTCTCCACAAATTTGTCTTGCCTATGACATAACATTTAAATGTTAACATTGACTAGTAAGAACTTTTTCAGTGAAGTGATGTGTCAATGAGCACGTAAGTGAGTAAAAAAAGAAAATATTAATGACTTAAAGACTGGCAAGATAGCTCAGTGGACTAAGCACCTGCTCAGGAAAGCGCAGGGACAGGGGTTCAACCTCTGGCACTGCATGCTAAGCCAGCCCCATATCCTGGGCACACTGAGTCAGCCACCAGAACCAGGTGTGGTGGCGCACATCTGTAATCCCAGTGCCAGGGAGGCTGAAAACAGGAGGATCACTGCCGGTCTGAGCTGTGTAGTGAGACCCTGTACCAAAGCTATTAAAGAATAATAATAATAAAATAATGATTTAGGAAGAGGCTAATTGTTTTCTCACACATTCATCCCCCTCTGTCCTTGTTGACAAGATTATGCCTTGTAATCTTGATACAACCCACGATCCCGTGTGAAGATGTATTGCCCATGATGTTCTCAGTAGATCCAGATATTGATAGGAAGATGAGAACAGCTTAGAGAGTATAGGTCTGAAGATTAGCGATTCGAGTGTTTAAATACTTTCATCAACCACAGGATGGTCGGTGTACATTAGGAAGCCTGAAAAACCAGTGATCTTGATGCTTTATTTCTGTTTGCTCTTATCCTGCTACCATATTTTCAAGAGAACAAAACTGATGCTAACCATGGTATGTGCCCATTTTGCATCTGTTTGCTCTGTAAGGTTATGCCATAGCACAAATTAATCTTTAAAAAGCAAGCATGCTACCGCGAGCTCCAAAACTTGCTCTCTAAGAGCCTTTCCCCTGCTCTTAATAAGTGTATTTATGCATCTTTAAAACTGTTCTCACCAGTTAGGCAAAATGGTAAAAACCAGATAAAAATAATTAGTGCTTACATCTCTGTATCCCTTAAATCTCTATCAGTTCGTGTATAAGCAATGCTCTTATCCAGAATATCTGCTTACAGCTTTCTCATTTTCCTTATAATACAATCATCCATTTGTCATTATTATATCATTATTTAAAACTCACCAATAGGCTTCATGTCCCTACTGTAATACAGGGGATTTTAACAGGTGCTAGATAGAAGAGTAATAAAACAGACAAAAATCTAATATGGGTTATGCAGAATTTGAATGTTGATGAAGAAAAGAGATAATTTATAAGAAAATAAATCCTTCAACTTTAATGGCTAGTTAGGGGGAGAAACTACCGTCAGTCTTTTCCTGAAGTATAGTATAAACACAAGCGTGTCAACCAGTTATAAGTGCTCTGCTCAGTGAGTTTTCACCGTGTCCGTACACTTATCCAAGCATCACCTGGCTCAAGAATCAGAACCTTAGCAGAACTGCAGTAGCTCCTCACGCCCCATTCCAGCAAGAGCCCCCCTACTACCCCTCCCCACCCCCGAGAGGCACAGTGTCTTGTGTCCACCCCTCGGTCCCACTTCCTTGGCAAGAGCCGCATGCCAAGACTTTCAGTAGGAAGAAAACATTCTCTTTCAGATCCAAGATCAGAGAAGGCTTCCTCATTGGTTGATTACCCAGGTCCACAACTCACGTAGATTAAAATTCCCATCACCTGATCTCTTAAGAGCTTGGGACCCCACTGCTCAGAGGCACCCTGAAGAAACTCAGAACTAAGTGCCAGACCTAATTAATATGTGATCACTCATTTACCCATTGAAGCTCAGACCACTTATAATTACTCTACCCTAAGAGTGAAAGAAATTGAGGCCAAATTACTGAGCAGAAATATCTATGTTAATGAAGAGAAGAGTCAGAACTATAACATCAATATATCAGGTTCTAATTCTAAATCTTTAACAGGAGGTTTGTAATCTCGCTTTCCTACAGATAGCGGTGATCATTTTAAAAGCACTCTTTTCTGTTGTTTGTTTCACTTGCCTTGCATTTCATAATTTATGGTAATATTGCTAGTCATCAGTATCTTCTTCTGGAATTTAACTGAAGACATAGAAAGTTCTTGAACATTATTACCTCGTGAAAACAAATACTCTGCGAATTGTTACACAGAACTTTTCACCTTAGATTTTGAGCTATGGTTTTGACTTTTAACTGTAATTATAATTAAATTTATGTGAAAATTTTATTTTAGCAATGTTTACATTACAGAAAATGCATTTCTTGAGAGTCTTATATTGTAAATTAAGCAAACTTTTGTTCAGCGATGTTTACTTAAAGATAAGCAGTTAAGTACTCATGGTCTATTTTATTTATACTTGAAGGTATAAATTCAAAATGCTGTCAAAATGTAACCATTTCCTAAACTATCAGAATAGGATTTTCAAAAAGCAGATTTCAGCTACGTTGTGCAAAAAGCATAAACATTGTTCTCAAACAGCAATTAGATATGCATTCATGAAAGTTATGTAAGATATCACTTCTTTATTTCGTTACTTGCTATTATGCTTCTAGGAAACACAGTATGCAGTCACTCTAATGTGTACTCAGGTATCTCTACAAATCAAAAGGAGTAATAGGCTGATGTAGAAATAAATTCCTTCCACAGTATCAGGCTCTCATATGATTCCTGATCCATTAACAAACCATTCTTCATGCCTTCCATATACACAGCCTTTAAGCAAGAAGAGAGCTTATTAAAATTAATTTTCCCTTAGGACTTATTCTGGATTTTCACACACATTACACAAGCAAAATGGCTTTTTAAAACTCATGCTTTTTGTCATCCTAATTGTTTTACACATCTTGGCACCCTTTCACATCCTACATAAAACAGGGGTTCATTAGGAGTCATTAAAAGAAAATATTTTTTCTTGGAAATGCATAAGAGCATTTGCACATTATTTTATGCCATTTTCAGAGAAGAGATGTAAATTGCAAATCTCCATCCAACACAAAAGGGTCACTTAACAGTAATGCAGGCAGGAACTCGGGCAATCGCATTTCAGAAGTGAGACTTTGATAAGACTTGGAAATTGAATCATCATGCCTTATAACAATACTTAACATGTTTTTATTTGATTATTTTTAGCAATCAAGTGATTAGGTCATATTTTTATTTAAGTAAAAATAAGGGTAAGAAAAGCGAATGATAACACCAAAAGCAAAGATAAAGATTATGTTCTCAGTTTATTGTAATCAAATGGCTTTTTTCAAAGAGAACATATATATGTGGATGAAGTTGGGGAAAGAAAAGGGAGTCGGGGCGCTCAGCAGAAATATTTGCTTCGATGATCAATTATGGAAAAATAAGCGGAGGCATGAGTTTCAGGGCTCTGCACGTGTAAGTCCCTTGGACGATTATCTCTGATTTTAGAGCCATCAGACAGAGGATCCAGCATTATTGTTTGGTTCTTAAAGACAATAACAACCATAACAAAAATAACTAAATTACTCTCGTGTAAATGAAGCACAAATATGAAGAGCCAACAAATGTTTCCTAAGTTTGATTTTCAAAACTGCCTGTTGTGGAGTCATCAAATAATACATAGGCTTAAATCATAAGCCAATGTGCTGTTAGAAGTTTGCACTGAGATTTGTGCTCTGGCCACCATCTGTGTCATTACCACTTGAAACTGGGCAATAAGACAGATCATGTGTGAACCAAGTACAAAATGGAGCCTACACCCAACATAGGAAGGAGCCAGTGTGCATATTGGATCACCTGAGAGAGAGAGAGAGAGAGAGAGAGAGAGAGAGAGAGAGAGAGAGAGAGACACTCTCGCTGTTGTGCTATGTGTTGCTTCACTAAATGCCACTGTGCTTGAATCAGCTCATAGTAGTCAGTCTCAGTCTTCCTGCAGAGAGATGTAAAGTCCCCAGTCCTTCCTTTTTCAGGAGAGAGTCAGTTCAGATAGACTGGCTTCTTTGTTTTATCTATCTATTCATCTAATTCAATGTTTCTTTTGGAACAACTTTGTCTTATGGAAATATTAACCTGATAGTACCATATCACCTTAATCTGCCTCTTTTCCTTGTTGCTTTGGTGTATGACTATGCATAGTAGTCATACTTACCAAATAGACATTTATTGAAATATAAAAAATTAACACTGATATCAAACATTAACTGAGATAATAACTTGATTCAGATATTTTTCATTTTCCCAATGACATTCTTTGCATGTTCCAGGATCTAACTCAGGTGACCGCACTATGTTTATGCCTCAATCTTCTTAGTCTCCTCTAATATGTGATAACAGTTTAACTTTCTTTATTTTTCTGCAGCCATAATGTTTTTTAGAGCAATTGTCCCATGATGGCTTAGCAGGGTCCTCAGCTTGGGTTGGTCTGCTACTCTGGCAAAATTGAACTGAAGTTGTGAGATTTGGATTTAGGAAGACAGAGGCAGCGTGTTCCTCACATCTCATCCTCTGAAGTCACCCCGTTTTTGTTTAAATTGGTTTGCATGAAATCTTATTTGCAGGGAGAAGATTTCTGGGCAAAGAAGGCGTAGTCATAGCTTTGCCTTTTTTAGACTAATTAACGTAACTCAACAAAACAGAAGGGGTTGAGATAACTTTGAGACTAACAGAAAATTAATAAGAGCAAAGAAATCACCTGTGCCACGCTGGATTGACACCGTGTTTTTTTTTTTCAGCTAAAGAACAAATAACATAAATGGAGGGCTGGGTAGATAGCTCAGTAGAATAAGTACTTGCCTAGCAAGCACAGAGTCCTGAGTTCAATCCCCGGTACCAAAAAAAAAAAAAAATACTAGAGAACATAAATGGAAATGATACTTTGTTTATTCCTGCATACCTCACCCATTTCAACGAACATTTCCATTAACATAGTCTGTGAATACAGAGAAGGTGATGACAGAATGAATGTTTATGAAGCGTAGGCTGATAAAACAAGGGCAGTAGGTCAAAGCACACATTTGTTCCCCACTGTGTTGGCTGAAAAGCATAAATTATAGTTTATGTATCAGCTTGAGTGCTCACTTGATTTGGTTACTGACAAAAAAAAAAAGTTGGAGCCAATCTGATTGGGTTGAAATTCTCTTTTGTCCCCTCTGAACCTTTCAGGCATTATTCTTTGACACACAGTTTATCTTTGTTCTAAAATTATTAAGTCCAAAAAAATTATTAAGTCTAGATTTAATTAACATAAACTAAATCTAAGAGCAACAGTGCCTAGTGCCTAGAAAATAGTAATATTAGCTATTATCATCATTATTCAAGGCTGAAAGAAATCACTAGTAAATATTTCACATGTAATTTGTTAATACAACCAACAAAGCCCAGTACTATCT
>PVKN010023587.1:0-14739 GCA_004027915.1 Capromys pilorides
ATACATATATGTTTGTATATGCAAATAACCCTGGAGGGATACACAAGAATTGATAACATTGGTACTACTTTTAATGGTCTAACCATGTGTAGTATTTAAATATTGTACTATATATATTTTTTCCCTATTCAACAATATTAAAACCCCACTAGTAAAATAAATTTACAATGTTATGTCAAAGTAGAATCCAGCTTGATTTTTTCCATTATACAAGAAAATATACTAATATTATTTTTCTAAGATCTATGTATATAAATTTGAGCATATTTCATGACAGTTGCTGGGAGCTAAATTCCAATTTTCATATAATATTTAATTGGGAAACACTTTTTTCCTGTACTCCATTATTTCAGTATTGTGAACTGTGATTTGTCTAAACAGCATGCTAAAATCTTCATTCTCTTCCTCTGATGGGCTAATCATTAGTCACCATACGTCTGTGAAAGTCAAGACATCTTTAAGGAAACTTCAGAAAGATTTTAAGATTCATGCTTGGCAATAATAAATATTACTCTTGCAGTATTCTGTAGTTTTAGAATCAATGTTACAACATCCTGCAGAAGATGTTTAGTATTTTGGTAAAGACAAACTTCAAACTAAGTGATGACTAACAAAGCCTTCACAAAAAGCTTGGGATAGGATTTAATAACTAGTTTTAATTAAGGACATTTGGAAATAATCAGGAAAAAAAACCTTACACATGAATAAATTATTTTCAGAAAACCACTTAAAATTCAAATTAAGTCTTATCAAATATCAAAATAACTAAAACAAAATTTAAAGAAATGACAATACATACACCAGCTTTCAATGGTAGCTGCTTGTAATTCTAATTTCATCCTCTTCGAATTGTGCAGCTTAGATAAATGTTTATTTTACTGAAAATATTTTCAAATGACAATATAAATACATGATTGTATTAAGATAGTATGACTGTAATATGTTCTTATCTATAGATATAAAATGAATGCAGTAACTATAGCACACTCTCAATGAATTGTTAGTACACAGTGTTTCTCAGTACAGTACGTACAACCTATTATTATATAATGATTATGTAATTTTAAAATGTACATCTCAGGAATTTTTTAGAGTGGAAAGATACACCAAATCCCCAATACTCTTTTTAGCTGTGTTATGGTTTATGTCCAGTTGTCCCCCTAAAGCTTCATGTAGTCATGGGGCAGGGACTTCCAGGATTTCAGACTAACTCATGATTCATTGGAATTATGTGTTTTAGTACTGCTGGGATTATGGATTTTAGTACTGCTGGGATTATGGGTGTGGTCTGAGGTAGTTATCCTGAGGCAGAGGGCCTGAATGTAGTATAACAGACAGAGAAACAGACTTTCTCTGTTGCCTTGGTTGGTTGGTTGCCTCTGTTGCCATTTTGTTGCTGTCCCACCGCCATGAACTGGATGCTCCCTGTCCTGTTCCACTCAGCCTTAGGCCAGCCGAATATGGACTAAAACCTCCAGTAACTGTGAGCTAAATAAACCTTTCCTTCCTTCATTTTGGATGTCGGGTATTTGTCTCAGCAACAAGAGTGACTAAGACAAGCTGGTACTTACACAAAGTTTGAAGTGATCAATTAACTAATTTTAGTAACTTAGTAGGATTAAGTTGAGTTTCTTTAACTTGAAATTTTATTTCTTTAATCTGGGCATTTAAAAATATCAGCGAATCATGTTTAGTTCTAGTTTAGTATCTCTATACTTCCTTTCTGTTGTTTAAACATACATCAATAATGAAATAGAATCATTAAAAATTATTTTATCCACACAAATTGCCAAAATTAACTTTCAGAGTTCTATGAAGAGTCTCAAGTAGATACAGTGTCAAATGCAATACTCATTTGGATTAGAAATAGTTTTTAAGATTTATTCTAATCCTTAAAAATATAAATGTGAACTCTAAAATAATTGTTAAATATATTGGGATTTGTTTCAAATGCATTTTCTACCCTTCTCCATTACACTGATTTAATGGAAAGCTGTTACCAACAACGGTTCCAACACAAACATACACATGCAGGAGATCACCCTACAGATTCTAACTACTAGTTGCTGAAACACATCCCACCTGTCAAGGGACATAAATGTACATCTTCTATATACAAAAGGTAAAGTGCATTATTAAATTAGTGAACTGACAGATTGTCTGCCTGGATCATATAGCTTTCAAATAGACAAATGCAAAATTCTCTCATTAGAACCAATTATTGCAAGAGGTTCCAACTAGCTTTTCAACCCTGTCACTGTGATGTTAGTTTAAGGAGAGTAGTATGACAGTCCAGGGAGATGAAGCACAGACACTGACGCGTACTTTTCTTAAGTTGCATGTATGAAATGTGAGAAAGAATACTAGCTAGAGCAGAGGCTGGGAAGGACGTATCTGTATCTATAGCTGTGTTTGTATCTGTATCTACTATCATATATATATGTGATATATGTACATATATACCTATGTGGTATATATATATTAGATATATTCAAATTTTAAATTTAAAAAAATTTTAGTGGTGGAGACTGAACGGAGAGCCCCATGCATGCTAAGCACATTCTCCATCAAAGAGTTACACTCCCAGCCTGACACATACATTTAATGGAAGTACACTGAACATGTTTACAGAGGAAGAGGAGGATGAAGGGGATGGGAAGTGGGTCTGTGGGGGTGGGGGTGGAGGACAGCGCAGCATCTGTAGTAGTAGCATTCATCGTTGTGTCGTGTTCCCCCGGGCAACAAGGAAGAAGCTGCTTCATTGTGGAGGTGATGGTGTTGACCTCATGGTGGCAGAACTGCTGAGAGTCCTTCCAGGTTGAAGGGGCTGTAACTCACAGGGTACCCCGTGCCTCCCTTATAAGTAGTTGCTTGTTTAAGCTACTGGGCCAGGGATCATTTGTTGCCAAACACAAACAACAGGTCAGGAGTGGAGGCTGACCTGCTCCTGTCCAAATTGTCCACAGTTCGCCTCTATCCACATTTGGGTTGCAAGACTATTTTTTGAGCCGATAAAAGAGTACAATATTCTAAAGCACCTGGGCTTGAGTGGGTACAGCAGGGAGATCCTGTGGATGCTGTGGTTGTTCTCCCAGCCAGCTGTTTGTGGACAAGGGCGGGCCTAGCGCACACTGCCTTTCCCAGTGGGCTCAGTACAAGGTTTTGTTGCCTTAAGACTTTTTGATTGTTGATTTATATCACATGCAGCCCTCTTTTTTTCTTTTTTGAGACAGGTTCTCTATGCAGTTCAGGCTGGCCTTAAATTCACTTTGTAGCCCAGGCTGGTCTCAAATTTGCCACAGTCCTCCGGCCTCAGCCTCCCAAGTACTGGGATTACAGGTGTGCACCACCACACCCAGCTCTATGTACCCCTTTGTTTTAGATAAACTTACTCAGACACAACTTTCATACAGTAAAGTGCATCCATTTTAACTGTACGCAGTGGTGAGTTTAGACACATTTAAATACCCTTATAATGAACACCTCAGACAAGATGTAGAATGCTTTCATTATGCCAAAGAGGTTCCTTGCCCTTTCCCCATTAATCCCACATCCAATTCTCAGCCATAGAATTTGTTGTACGATCTTATATTTTCAATTTATTGGGGATAAGGAGTTGGTGCCTATTTGGACCAGTCCCTGGTTCTTTGACACGGGCCTAAGGTATTGTTTATGAGCCTTTGGCAATCTCAGTCTTGACATGCCAATGCATATATGTATCAATAAAATAACAAAACTCTTAATATATTCAAAGAAATGGAAATCCTATCAAGTGAGCCCTCATACCATATTGGAGTGAAACTAGAAACAATAGGAACATACCTACAATACAATAACTTTTTAAATCTTTTTTTTCGTCTATTAACATTTTTACATAAGGGAAACCACATGATGTGCAAGCCATGTGTCTGATTTACTGCGTTTAACATCATGGTTGCATTCACTTTTCTACAAGTGCTGCGACTTTATCTTTCTTAATAGCAGAGTAGTACTCCACTGTATATAAATACCACATTTTCTTTATCCAGTCATCTGTTGATGGGCATACAGGCTGTTTCCAAGATTTAGTGATTACGAATAATGATGCTATAAACACAGGTACACATATGTGCTATAATGTTTTTGACTCATTTTGAAAGATACCCAAATGGGAAATAGCTAGGTCAAATGGGATTTCTCTTCTAAGGTTTTATTTTTTTGGGGGGATCTCTATGCTGATTTCCACAGTGGTTGTATCAGTTTGCATTCCCACCAGCTATGAAGAAGGGTTACTTTTCCCCCACAGTATCTCCAGCATTTGTTATTAGTTGTTTTCTTGATGACAGCCATTCTTTCTGGTGTGAGATGGAATCTTAATGTTTTAATTTGCATTTCTCAAATGACTGGTGACATTAACATTTTTCCTTATATTTATTGGCTAGTTGTATTTCTTCATCTGAGAAGTGTCTATTTCAGTTACACAGTTTTTGGTTGGATCCTTAAACATGGTTTCTCTAATTCTAAGCCGTAGCTTCTCCATCTGAAAAGTGTGGAATCACGTTGTCTCTGGGAGCTGTTGAGAATGATTTGGAAAGTACTGGGCAAAGAGCAGGTGTCTGAGCCCTGGCAACTATCACAGGATCATCTTTGATGTAAAGCCAGCGAATACACTTGATCATGGGCAGCTTGTGGTCTTGGTGACCGACAACAGCTGGCCTCTCTGTCTGGGGTCAGACTGGGCCATAGGTGTAGGCTCAGTGTCCTTCTGCCCTAGGAGGTAAGGGTCATACTGCAGCAGGGGATTGAGGAGGTCATTGTGCCATTTGTCAGCTGCTACCAAGACCTTGGAGGGAAGACAGCTGGGGACACCTTTGGTCACTGGCCTCTACCAAGGCAGTGGAGAAAAACTGTAGAAACCCTGGGAACAGGGGAGGGGCACAGGGAACCAGGTGGTTTTAGGAAGCTGCACACCACTGGCAGCCGGGAAGCAACTGATGAGAATGTTAGGGCTCTGGAGGGGATAGGGTTTCTATTGCCTCCAGCTGCCCTAAGCCGCCTCTGCCTTTTTTCCAGAGGGACCCAATTACCATTCCCTTGTGGAGTCAGGGCTGCTGGAGATCCCAAGGAGATAGGAGGAGTCTCCCAGCAGGGCAGCAGGGGCCTTTTAAGCTCCCTGAACCGTCCACCTGTTCCTGATCATCTGAGATTTGGGGCCTTGTTTGCGCAAAACGTTAGAACTTCTGAACATGGTCCCTTAGGTCTCCATGGAGCCTTAGCCTTTCAGAGTGCTCTTGTGAGTGCCAACTCATTAGATCTTCATTGTATCTTGTGAGCTGCCCTGATGGGCTTGGAGAGTCTGTTTGTGCAGGGACCCTGTGGAGGGAGGGGAACCCAGCTGCTTCTAGTTACCTGGTGAGTAAGGGACATCTGGCTTCTGTCTCTACAGAGCTTCTTTGTACCAATCAGATAAGCAGGTAATATGCAAAGCTTTCCTGCTTGCACAGGCCCCGCCATGCCCTGTTGGATCTCACCAAGCCTTTATCATTCATTTACATTACCTGCCTGGCCCCTGAAGGTGTCTGAGGAATGGCCCCTGCCCAGTGTGCTGATTGTCCTGGGAGCCCTGGAGGTGCAGAGGGCAGTGGAGTGGCCCTGCCCTGCAGGAGAGGAAGGCCAGGCGTGCTGTCTGAGAAAGTGGCCTGCAGTACTGGTTACACTATTAAAAGCCATGTGATGCCAGGCACAAGGATGCTGTACTGGGCCTTAGTGGGCCTCTGTGAAAGGTTTGGTCTGGCTGAGAAAAGGGAGGGCAGGCCAGTAGGAAGCCCCGGCGGTGAGTGTGGGGAAGAAAGATCAGTGTCCGTAAGGTGGAGAGAAGCCTTTAAGAGTAGAGGAAAGTATGAGGACTGTGCAGCTTTGAACACGTTCATAACATAGCAGATTTGTGCCACAGAGGTTTACCGAGAATCTTCTATTTGGTGCTTGACATACCTTAGTGAATGTCATTTTTATCATGTAGAACAGAGATAGTTGTTTTCCTATTTTACAGATGCACAATTTTGTGAGTATATACATGAGATATATAGATGTTAATGACTTGCTCAAACTCAGTGTGGCTCTAAACATGCATGCTTTGGGGCTGGGGAAACAGCTCCGTGGCACAACTGCCTGCCTGGCAAGTGCAAGGTTGTGAGTTTGAACCCTGGTCCTGCAATATAAAATAAAATAAAATAAAATACATATAGTACAAGATTTTCAAAACAAGAAAAATTTAACAATGGTTGTATTACATATTTTCATCATCAAATCTGTTTAGCTTAATAGATACAGATATGTAAGATTGGTCAAACAATTAAACATTAACACTTTCAATAAACATTAGTTTTTTTTAACTCTTCCAAATGCATTTTGTACTTAAGTCACTCTTCTAAAAAAAATAATAAAAAAATTATAGAGGTTGAGGATACAGAAAACGCAAGGTTCTGAGATTGATTCTTGGTACCGCCCGAAATTTATTTATTTATTTTTTCTTCTTTTGAGTCTTTATACTAGGGAGACTATACAATATTGGCATATGTACTCTTTTCCTATCTTTGTTTCTGCTATTTTTATTCTTTAGAATAAAATCTAACAAGATTTTAAAAAATAAAAAAAATATGTACTCAAAAAAAACATGCATGCTTTTTCTCCCACAGAAGGCTTCTGGGGAAAGGTGAATGAGTTGTGGGTATCTGTGGGACAAAGGAGAGGAGGCACTGGTGGCAGTGAGAGCGTGTAGGCAAAGGCAAGGAGGTGGGACCCGGTGGACTGTGAGATGGGCCTTGAGAAAGGGGTGGGACAGCTGCAGAACGTCCTGCTGAGGGCCCAGACCTCCCCGGGGTCGGCGCACTCTGGCGGGGCCGCGGTCTCATCTTCGAGTGTTCCCCACGCGCCAAGTGCTCTCTGGCTGCCCTGGCTGTGGGCTTTCTGCTCTCGCTGCTCTTTTCTGGCCACTCACCTTTGTTTGCTCTGGCTGTTTCCCTTTCTGAATGATTTCCTCCGTCCTCTCTCCCATCCTGTTCATGCCTTCACTGTCTCTTGAAATTTTAGCTCTTCCTGGCAGCCCTTCCTGACCATTTCAGGGGGCCTGCTTCTTAGCTGATGGTCCCTGGACCCCTTTCTAAAGGGAGAGTCATCTCCTCCCAGTTTGTGAGCTTCCTAGGTTCAAGCAGAGCCCACAGATCCTTCCAACTCTGCGAGCCCCACAGGTACAGCGAGCAGTGTAGACTGTTGGTGAAGGAAGCACTACCGTGGGCTGAGCTTGGGGCCGCATCCTTCACACAGCTTTCCTGGTTTCATCCTCGAAGTCATTGCAACTGCTCCCTTTTAAAAATCAGGCACCTATGGACCCAGAGAGTGGCTTCCATGGAGGTGCCCTCGACCCTCCACTGGGTCTCACTGCTGAGCTCATGCCCTTGGCCTCTCTGCTTGCCTCTACTGTTGGTGGAGCCCGGGTTAGCACTGGATCTGGACCCGCTTTGGCAGAGAGATGAAATGAGTGAGGATTCACTCTCAGACGCCCACATGAGAGATGTGAATGCGGGCTGGGTGGCTCGTGTCTCTCCAGGTATCTTGTGGTACACTGCTGGTTTTTTCTGACCTTTCTTTTCTATGCCTGGTGGTGCGTGTGTGCGTGCATGCGTGCGTGCGTGCGTGCGCGTGCGTGCGTGCGTGTGTGCGTGTGTGTGTGTGTGTGTGTGTGTGTGTGTTTCCAGCTTTGCCTTTAATCAATTTCAACCTGGAAGGTAGGCTCGAGTGGCCTCCTAACTTTTGGGGATCTAACGTGCTCACCTGGAGTAGGGAGAGGGAAATTCAGAGCCCCCTCATGAACGCCTGCTTCCAGCAGCTCTGGGCTCACGGCCCTGCTGAGACTTGAGGGCCCCATCTTCTTGCCTGGGCAGGATGAACTAGGCTGGAGGCAGGCGGCTGGGAGGAATGCAGCCTCTGGCCAGCTCCTGACAGGGCATCTCTGGAAGCCCCCACCCCCAGCTCCTCCAGGCCACTGCTGACTGTGCTGGGGAAGCCAGGGATTAGGGGCCTAATTCTACCTAGAATCCTGTTTTTCTTAGCCTCACACAGATCGCTTTTTAGGAAAGGCCCCTCATCTAATCAGCTTGAGTCAACAGCTCCACTTATTTGGACACGTGATGTTATGAAGGGGGCTGCTGCTGCTGCTGTGTTTTTGTACTGCATATCTGGCCACCCCTCCAGGATGGCACCAGGAGAGAGGCGCTGGGGGCTGCCTGCCTGCCTGGCCCAAGCAAGGCTCCCGCAGAGCCGGAAGAGAGGCCACAGGTCTGCTGGCCAGGTGGGAGCTGCTGCCTCTCCGATTTCATAACGTGAAAGCAACCCACTGAGTGTCCACATAGCCAGCTTCCTCTCCCATTGGGGTTTCGGAATCAAAATAAAGAAGGGCTAGGGATTCTTGAACAGCACACTTTGCTTGGTCCCCTGGCCAAATCACAATGGTGATTGGCCCTTTACCACATCCAAAGGCACCCAGGACATTTAGAAAAAAGGTGATAGTTGCAATTTATTGAGCATCTACATGTACAATATGCTAAGCACCATGTAACATACACACTCTTCTTTCTCCCCCTATTCTGCCATCCTTCTCTGCCTGGGGAAAGCAGCACCCCCTGTCCCCGCTTCTATCTACATTCCCCCCGCCACTCTCCTCCCTCCCTCAACTTTAATGTTAAACCTTCCAGATCTTTCTATATACTTCTATAAGTACATCTCATATATAATTTTATCCCTAAACAATCCTTCAAGGAGGGTGTGAATAACCCCATTTCACAGAGTAGAAAAATGAAACAAAGAGAGATTAGGTAACTTGTCCAAGGTCAAAGAAGACCAGAACAGGCCTATTTACCATGGAGACTGACAGAGTAAACCCTAGCCCTCAGGCACCATCATGACCTAGCAGTTTCCAGACTTTGGTCTTTAATTTTTTTTATTAGTACACTAAAGCTTTGGGTTTGTTCTTTGAATGTTCCACAAGATGAGCAAATATTTCAAATAATTTTAACTTGATAAGTGAGTAATGGCTTGTAATAGAAGTATGTGATGCTGAATATCACAAGATCACAACTGAACCAGCAGTTTCTCTTTCTCTCTCTCTCTCTCTCTCTCTCTCTCTCTCTCTCTCTCTCTCTCTCTCTCTCTCGCTGCAGGGTCATGGGCAATTGTCTCCCAACAGCAAGAGCTTCTAGAGATGTCATCTGCAGGGGAAGAGGAGAAAAAGGCAGAGGAGTCCCTCACCTCATTAGGGAGATGTGCAGAATGTGGGAAACAGTGCAACATTTTGGAGAAAAGCACCACTTGGCTGGGAGATAGCTTGGTGGTCTAAGTGCCTGCCTGGCAAGCACAAGAACCCAGGTTTGATCCCTGGTATTTCATGCCATGCCAATCCTGCGCCGCTGGCCACTGAAACTAGGTGTGGTGATGCACATCTGTAATCCCAGCGCTGGGGAAGCTGAGACAGGAGGATCACTGTGAGTCTGTGCTGCATAGTGAGACTCTGTATGAAATATATAAATAAAAAATAAGTTTAAGAAATGAAAGAAAGAAAAGAACCACTCAAATAAGGCTGCAGCAGTGTGGGCGCCCAATCTGTTTAAGGACAGTAAAAGCCACATTTATTGAAATCCTCAGAATGAGACCAAAACAAAGGCTTGTTAAAGTTTCATGAAAACAAAGATTCCACTGAGCCAATACACAGCAGCGATTCTGTTGGCGATTATGGAAGGCAGCCCGTAGGATAGCCCTTCTCTCTCTTATCTCCCTTACACCATCCATGAAGGGTTTTTTAACTGAGGCTCAAACCCTGAAACTTTGTGCTTGCCAGGCAGGTGCTGAAGCTGCTGAGCTAGATCCTTGGTCAGAGGTTTTTAAAAGTAAGTGTAGGCTAATTATCTTATATCTATCTATCTATCTATCTATCTATCTATCTATCTATCTATCTTATCTATCTATCATCTCTCTTCTGAGTGAGGGTCTTACTATGTAGTCTAGGCTGACCTTGAGCTCACTGTATAGCCCAGGCTGGCCTTGAACTTGTGGTAATCCTCCTGCCTCAACCTCAACCCCAAGTACTGGGGTTACAGACATGCACCACTCCTTCACTATACTTTGCATTTGTATTTTTAAAAAAAATTTCTGTTATATTACTGCATTATAGTCATTTTTATATGAATATTTTTGAGTTTGGAATGAATCATCTGAGTTTCCATTATTTCTTATGGATATAGAATATGTATTTGCTATTTCTTATGGAAACATTACTTTCTTATCTATTTTTTATGGAAATAGATTATATATAGCATATGTATTGAGGCCAATATAAAGTACAGAATAGAAGCACTTTGGATTATAGGCATTGATACATAGATCTAGAAGTGCTATGTAGCACTTGACATATAGATATAGGAGTAATATATAGATATGTAGATATAGAGGTGCTCTGGATTAAGGCCATGCTTGCAGAACAAAGTCTGTTTATAAACGGAGGCTTTACTGTGTGAGTCTGCCATACACAGTGACTGCACTCAGCTCAGGAGGTGGGCGCATACACATGCCACCTGGTGATAATCTTTACCCCTCCTTCCCTCCTTCTCCCTCCTCCTTACCTTCTCAGACCCCCTTCCTCTCTCTACAGAATCTGCCTTCCTGTTTATCAACATGAATCTCTTATTTTGCTCTGTAGGTTATTTATATTTTGGGTTTCTCATATTAGAGAAAGCATCTGGTATTTAACCTTGTGTGATTGACTTCTTTAGTGTTATGGTCTCAGGACCCATACATTTCCTGCAAATGACTAAGTTCTATCCTTCTTTAGGATAGATAGCTGCTGAGCTACATCCCCAGCAGAATACTACTCCAAATTCTCTTCCTTTATTTTTATTTTTTAAGAATATAAAGTAGTGCTAGAAAACGACAGCATTAGAAATAATACAAGCTCACCAAATGAAGTTTCTATTTTTAGTTTATTGAGGATTTTTCCATATTGATTTCCATAGTAGTTTTGTACTGGTTTACATTCCTATCAACAATGTGGAAGAGTTCCTGTTTCACCATAACCTCACCAGAGTTTGCTGTTGTTTCTTGAAATTCGTTTTGTTTTATTTGTTTGCTTTTGTTTCTTTGAGAGAGGGCCTTGCTTTGTAGTGCAAGCAGTTCTTGAATTCACTATGTATCCCAGGCTGGGAATCCTCCTGCCTCAGCCTCCCAAGTGCTGGGTTTCCAGGTGTGTGCCACTGTGCCTGGCTTGACTCCTTGGTCACAGTTGTTTTTACTGGAGTAAGGTGAAGTTTCATTGTTGAGCTGCATTTCTCTAATGGCAAACGTGCTAAACATTTTTTCATGAATTTATTGCCCACTATACTTGTTTTGAGAAGTGTCTATTCATTTCAATTGTCCACTTTTGACTGGGTTTTTAAATTTTTTTTCGTGGGGGAGTCTAGTTTTTTAAGTTCTTTTTATGTATATTCTAGATATTAATCCTTTGTCTAAGAGTAGTTAGAAAACTTTGTTTCCCATTATATAGTTTTAAAAAAAATTCTGTTAGTTGTATCCGTTGCTGAAAAGAAGCTTTTATATTTGACATAATGCCATTTGTTTTTGGTCGGTATATTTTGTACAGTTTGGGTTCTATTCAGGAAGTCCTTGTCTATGTATTCGAGAACTTTACCATTATTTTCTTCCAGCAGATTAAATGTTTCTGCTTTTGTATGTGGGTCTTTTGTGCATTTTGATTTGATTTGAGTACAGGGTAAGAGATGTGGGTCAGGATTCATTCTTCTGCATTTGGATAACCAGTTTTATAAACACCTTTTGTTAAGGTGACTTTCTTTTCTACAGTATCTATTATTGGTTCCTTTGCTGAAAATCAGATGGCTGAAGGTACTTGGGGGTTGTTTCTGCATCCTATGTTTTATTCCATTGGCCAACATATCCATTTTTGTCCTGTGACCATGATATTTTTACTATAGTAGCATTATAGTGTAACTGAAGTCACAGACCTTGGTCTTAATAAGACTAACATAGTGTGCTTCTTGCCAGAATTTTCTTCTTGTCACCCTTTCTGTGTGGCCTTTATTTTTGCCAAATGTGTCAATCAAGGTGTGCAATTAATGTGACTGGGTGTTGTGAAAGTCTTTTTTCTTTTTTTTTTTTTTTTTTTGTACCAGGGATCAAACACAGGACCTTGGGCTTGTCAGGCAGGTGCTTCTGCTGCTGAGCTACATTCCCAGTCTGTGGAAGTCATCTTAAATGAAAAGGGTGACAGGTCTGCCCTGAGGCCTTTGCTTTTCCCCTTCCCTGACCCACTGGACTGTTTCACTCAGGTCTCTTTCTGCTTTGTATACTGTATAGCCAACTAGAAATAAATGCCAGCAGTAATGGTGGTATTTGCTACCATTTCCCCAGGGTATGGTTGGTCAATGTGTTCGTATCCTAGACCACCGAACCCTGAGGACTGATTTTTTTTTGTCAAATAGGACATTTTTGTGAAGAGCAGCAGAGTTTTGGGAGCACTTACCATCAGCGGGCAGTCTGAGAATGCCGCTAGTCTTCGCTTGCTCCTGCCAGTGGAAGGAACACTGTTTGCCTCTGGAGTGAGGGCTCTTGGTCAGGACCTGTGTTGTGTGCAAGATCCTAAAATTAATTTTACAGTTGTTCTAGTTTGCAAAAATGAAGGACTAAGAGAAGTAGGCATCAGTATTGTTGGACAGATTGAAGAAACAAAACAAAACAGCAAATTCCAATGCTGGGCCTGAAAGCTTCTTAGAAAGGTAATGGGACCTTTCTTCCTGTCGAACTTTCAAACTTTCTGACCCTGGACTTTCTGCTCTGGAGTTTATCAGGGACACCGGGGGCTAGGAGTGTAGCTGGACTAAAGTTACTGGGACAAAGCTGGAGGCAGGTCAGCACTCCGCAGGGGAGTCCCAGGGGTCTGCAGGCGGCCACTGCCACCAAGAACTTCTAAGGCCAAGAAAGGGAAGCCTCAAAACTAAACATCCCTGCAAGACCCCAAGCAAATGTGTTCCTCATCAAGACAGATACAAACAAAGTTTATTAAAAAAGCCTTCCAAAGGGACATTCCAAATCACCAGCAGGCCTCCTTGAGGTGACTGTCTATTCTCTGGTGGACTCTCAGTCCGGCCTTGTTGGAGCTTTCTAAACACCAAGTCACCAGTGTGTTCAGGAAGGAAAATAAACAGGCAGCTCCAAGTGACCCTGATCTCAGTGCAAGCCTGCACTTTCTGACATTACGCCTTGTGGGGTTGATAGGAATGACCCAGGGATCGAGTACACACAGGACAGGGAGGCCTCTTGGCCTGTGGGGGTTTGGGTTCCCCTTCTCTGTGCCCTAGTGGCAGCCCACCAGGCAGAGGAAGGACCACTGTGATTGCAAAAATGGTGGCTTGGCAGAGCAGAATGGGCTTTGGACTGGAAATGGCATGGGTCTGTGACGTTCTGGGAGGGGAGAAGGCCTTGCCCCCAACTACTGGAAATGTAATCATCTCTAAAATTGGTAACTTCTCTAATGTCCATAATAGATGCAAGTGGGGAAGCTTTGGCTGCAGTGGGGGTTGGGGGTCTCAGAGCCTGTCCCATCTGTTTCCCAAGGCATGTCAGGGTATCCAGTGGTCTCTAAGGTCCTGCAAAGCACAGTTAAACATCCTTTTGCTGGATTTAAACTAAAATTCTGATTTCAAAATAATATAAAGATGGCTGAAATCTTGAAACAGATACAGTTTTGTGAAGAACCCGCATAGAATTGCCAATTGCAGGGCTCAAGTCTTTTTCTCATAGTGTCGTACACAAAGCCAGGGAATGATGTGGCCAATTTTGGGGATCCCAGCTTTTCTGTTGTAAAGGAGTGATTCTCATCCCTGGATGAACATGAGCAGTCATGGATAAGCTTTGAAAAATGTACATCTTACTGGCCACGCACGCCTTATAGACTATCATTTCCAGACAGGACTGGGATGTCAGTATCTTGCTAATCGTGCTGGTGATTCCACAGAGCATCCAGACCTGAAGATCCCTCAGAAGGGAGCTGGCTGGCTCTGGAGCTGTGTTCCTTTTTGCGGAGAGGTTTGTGATGTGGGGTGGGAGCAGAGGTTGTTTTGAAGCAGCAAAGATTACTCATGAGTGAGAAGGTGGCCAAATGGGAGTGATCAAAGGTTGACAAAGAATGCATGGCACACTGAGGCTCACAGAGGCCAAGTAAGAGCCTGGCTTCAGGGTGTACAAAGGTAAGTGGCAGAACTGGGATTCACACCACGAAAGTGATGGCAAAATGAGTAGAATCTTTTGTTCCTAGGGAGACAGCAAGAGTAGCTCAGTGGTGACGTTTCCCCCAAGACCTAGTTCTGTCCTGGAGTTTCTTCTTAGTCCATCCTCTCTACCCAATCAGCCTCATCATACCCAGGGCGTCCATTGCAATCCAATACCCAAATTTCTATTTCTAATCCAGTCAGCTCCTTAAGGCCATAAGCCCATTTACACAGAGACTCACCTAATTTCTCAATGTAGAGGACACCCAGGCACCCAGGGCTCACACACTTAAGATTAGAACCAAAAACCGCTTCTAGCGCAGTCTAGTCCTTCTGGCTGAGAGCACCGGCACTCATGCTTGGCTCTTCCTTCATATCAGGGCCCAGGTCCACTGTCCAAAACCTTCAGTGCCTGTCTGCTTGGTGCTTTCGAAGG